>JADMNF010000162.1:0-75168 GCA_016097085.2 Sporothrix curviconia | reverse complement strand
CGCACGGCCTTCCTACCGACGACTTCCATGATCGGCGGAGGACCCGCCATGACGACAGGCAACAGGGGGACGATGACCACAACCACGAAGGCAGCGAGGCGCAGGAGCCAGAGCAGCCAGAAGACGAGGCACAAGATGTGGACGGCGACACCATCTTTTGGCCGACATACAACTTTGCGCCAGGCTACCGTGGCATTGTTCCTACGGCCCGTTTTCCAGGACAAGCATGTCAAGGACCTCGAGGACATCAAGGACATCAAGGTGGACCAGCCACAGGCAAACGTTGCTAGTCAACAGCAACAAATAGATCAGAATGACCAGTCTGATATTGTCGCTGGCCAGCCTGGGCTCCAGCTCCAAGTCATGAAATGGGGCCTGGTGCCGTCGTGGACTCGAACACGCCCCGACTACGCGACAATGCTCAAGACAATCAACTGCCGGGCTGACTCGCTGGCCGCCAGTTCGGGCCTGTGGGCACCGCTGAGGGGCCGGAAGCGGTGCGTCGTCATTGCGGAAGGGTTCTACGAGTGGCGCAAGGCCGGGCCCAAAGAGCGGGTGCCGCACTACATCCGACGACGAGACGGCCTGCCACTGCTCCTGGCCGGCTTGTGGGACGTGCGCAAGGACGAGATGGGGGAGAAGGAGTATACATACACGATCATCACAACAGACTCGAATGCTGGGCTCCGCTTCCTGCATGATCGCATGCCCGTTGTGTTCGAGTACCACTCGGAGGAGCTCCGGACCTGGCTGGATCCACAGAAAGATGCATGGTCAGCCGAACTGCAGGCAGTTCTCAGGCCGTGGCCGCACACGGTGGACGACAAGGACGACGGTGCGGCGCTTCTGGTGGACGTGGTGAGCAAGGATGTGAATAAGGTCGGGCACAGCTCGGCGAGCATGGTGATGCCGGTAGCCAGCGCAAGCAACAAGTCGAATATTGCCAACTTCTTTAAGGGGGCAGCCAAACGAGAAAGCCGGGGCGACAAAGAACACTCGCGATGAGGCGGCTAAGAGGGCAAAGCTTTCTCCGCCATCGCCACCGGCAGGAGGAGCTCTGACAAGTTGCCCCACGAACGCAGCCAAGGCATCGCGCTGGCCATTACTGATGTGAGCACACCCTGTTTGCAGTCTGCACAGGCAAAGAAGATGCCGCATAGGTGCGTGTGGCAGCTCGCACGCACCAGCTAAAAAGGCGGCACCAGCACACGGAATAGCCAAAGATCACGTCGTTCTTTGCCGGAATGGATAGCTGGCCGCGCCCAAAAAAAAAAAAAAAAAAAAAAAAAAAAAAAAAAAAAAACCTAATCAAAGAAACACGTTAAGAGAAAATAAGAAATGGGGTATTTAAACAAGACTGGCCATTCTGTGTCATTCTTGACTACAAGTACTCCCGATTCTGTGGCTGTTAACCACCCTTTCTCCTCGTCTCGTGCAGGCTCACCCCTCCTCACATTGAACATTGGTCATTGCCCACCTCCCCTTCCCTGCCTAAATTGGGCCATTGGCAAGGAGGTATGGCGAGTTGACGAGGGCATGGGCTGTTTTGCTAATTCTGCCGGCCGGATAGTGCGTCTGCCCGCGTCGCTGGGGCCCTGGAATAACTGTAAGATTCCAGCGGCTGCCAGAACACTACGCGAGCTACCCGCAACATACTGGCTGTCGTGCCTGGCCCCTCAACCACCCCCCATTTCGGGCTGTTCCTGTTTTCTGATCATGCGATTTAGCCTCAGTGGCGGTGCAGTCCTCGTTCCACCTGGGCCAAAAGAGCCCCAGAGTCTGCTGGACAGGTGAGTGGGGCTCCGCTCAATGGGCTGTTTCCAGGCAATGTCACAGGGCCAGTCAACTTATCAGTTGGCCAAGAAAGTGGTCTCTGCCCAATGACGAGCAAAACCGGTGGCGAGTGGTGTAAAAGGAGCTTGTAGCCCGTATGACACAAAGTGGCCGTAGCTGGTCTTTTGAAGCAACGAAGCTTCTTTTTTCAAAAGCCTTTTGACTCCCAGCAAATTTCTTCCAGTTTCACTTTATCTTCTCTCTTTCTCTTGATCTCTTTTCCTGTGTTTCGTTCTCCATTTTGCCTTTCTTCACCATCTCAGTCTCCTCTTTATGTCCTCACTCTGCTCGCCAAACACTAAAATAACAACACCACCACAAAATATCACCGAGGCTTCTTCCCCTCACGCTCTCTCCCATTCGGAAGCCCTTTCGGATCCTGAGCCGAACCGAAAAGAACAGTCGCTCTCCCCCCCAGCCAGATCCAAGAACTAAGAACGCGCGAGAAGAGGAGGCACGAGACAAGGGAACATAAATCGACGTCACTTTCTCGAAATCCTTTTTATCCTCGTTTGAAATTCAAAGATCGAACAACAAACAAATAACAACACAACTACTACTACTGTTGTCCTTTTCATACGCAAAACCCACCTCACAACCCTTCAAAATGTCTCCCACATACACCATGTCTGCACACCTGTGCAAGCAAATCTACGCCTCGTGGCGTCAGACGCACGACAACCACTCCACAAGCATGATCTACAACCAGGTCCCCGAACGAGCCGTTGGCCGACGACAAGCACTACCACATCTCCACGTCGACCCTTTCGAGCTACATGCCGTACCGTCAGCCGGTCGGTCTCGCCACCATCAAAACGATCAATGGACAGCGACCGAAGTGACGAGGAAAGATAATAAATAGGCGGCGGCGGCTTCCCCAGCTTGTTTGTTTTTAGTGTACTTTGGTCTCCGTGTGGCTAGCATATTTGGCGTTTGGGCTTGCTCTTCTCATACACATTATCCGGCAGTCGACAATATTTTTCTCTTTCATTCTATCGAGTCTTCCTCGCTTCACTTTATTCGCTTTAGTTTTATACTTAAGTTGTCCACTGTTGAAATCACGTTTCAATTATCATCGAGGCTTTTCCAAAGTGACTTCAGAAGAGGGAAAAAATAATAAAAATGCTATTTGTTCATGTTCTTGTATTTCTCGATGCATAGAAAGTCGTGCCATAAGAAAATAAACCCGAGAAGAAGAGAATCGAAGCCAAAGAAAATAAAAAAGGCAGAACAAGAGAAAAAGCATCAGACGCCGTGCTCCACACAATCGAAGAACCTTACAGAGTCTGCTCATCGCCACCGCTGTCTTCAGGCGTCATGTCCTCGCTCTGTTCGCTTCCCTGGATCCGCCTCTTTGCGTCGATTTTATCCTGCTCCGTTACCTCTGTCTCGGCCTTGGGCATGTCGGCACGCCATTGCGGCTCGTCTGGGGAGTGGCCCACCGACATACCCACGCGGATCAGAGTCTCCAAGGCACCGCTCGAGTTCTCCACGAGGTCGTCGTCAAACTTCATTCGACCCTCCTCGAATAATACGACAAGCGTACTGCCTCCAAACTTGAAGTAACCCAGCTCCTCGGCGCGCTTCACCGCTCGCCTTCCTTGCGAGTTATCACCGTGCTCCCAACCATCATGGCGCCAACGCACACGACGATCACCCGGCCGTGTGTCTCGCTCTCAATGGGCACAACACACGAACGTTCTCGCCGTACACATCGAGCGCCGAGCGAATTGCCATGGGATTGACCGTGTAGTACTCGCCGGCAATTAGCCGGGGCTTACCAAGTACACCGTCCACTGGGAGATGGAAGCGGTGGTAGTCCTGCGGCGCGAGGCGGAAGATTCCAAGAGAACCTTTTTCAAATCGGGCAGCCTCCTCTGCAGCCACATCACCGCCAAGAAGCCGCTTAATGGAAAACTCGCGGCCTTTGATCCAAATCTTCGTGGCGGCATCGACCTGGTTGAAGACAACCGATCGACAATCGGCGGGAGAAACAATGATGCGCGGGTTGTTGGGTGCCGAACAAGGGCGTGCATCGGGCTTGAGGGCGCGGTAAAAGAATTCGTTGAACGTCTTAAACTCCTCAAGCGGCAGCAAGACCTCGGACATGTCGAGCTGGTGGAAGTTGATAAACTTTTGGATCTCTTGCCGGGAGATTGGGTCATCGTACTTGCGACCTTGCTTGATGCTAAGACCTTTGAGGAGTTTGCGGACTGGGAAAAACAGACGTTAGCAATACATACACAAAATGTGATTTTGGAACAGGCCTCTTGGGGACTCACTTCTCTTGTTCTCCATGTTGTTGGACCGGAGACTTTGTACAGCAGACGAATACCCAGACGCACGTAAACGCTCATCTTTTCTTCGTTGATCTGACCCGTTATGCGATCCTGCACCAAAATGTTGGCCGAGTTGGCGCCAATCTTGTAGCCACCGTACGAGATCTTGGTGATCACTTTGGAGTACCACTTGCGCTGCGCCTGGCTTGAAGTCACAAAACCAGCCATGACCAGGTTGTTGACTTGCCGCCAGTCCTGGCTGGCGCATGTAGCAATGTGCGTGATGATGTCTGCGTCCTTTCGCTTGTTGAGCCGCGGCTGGTGGCAGATCGGGCATTCGCGGATCTCGACAACGTGCTCCTCGCCTCCGCGGTCGTTGAGATCGTCTCGGCCGAGCACATCACTTTCATCACCAGTATTCAAGGAGGGTATTTCGGGGCTCTCGCCTCCACTGACTGATGATGCGGAAGGTGCATCGGCTTCCGTCGTGCTGGACGACTGTCCTGGGACAACTAGAGAGGCTGCGGCCGAGGCCTTTTGTGTCAAACTGTCGGGGATGGCCGCCTTGAGCTTGTCGGTGACAGAGGACGGTGTTTTGATGTTGGGTTTCGCATCGAGTTGGTCTTCAAGCGAAACGACAGCTTCATCTATGGTCAGATCGACAATGTCGTCCTCGCTGCCACTGCCACTGCCGCTACCGCTACCACTACCGCTGACACTCCCACCATTACCCGACTTCTTGAACCGTTGGAAGAAGCCATCAATAGTTGACTCCCTCAGTGTCGAGCCCAGCGTGTCCAACATAGTGCTCAGTTCAACCTTGCTGATCTTGCCACTCTCATCAGTGTCGTACTGCTTGAGCATGGCCCGCCAAAATTGTTGCCGCAGCGCAGGATACGGCATGTACTTGGCGCGAATGAAAAGCTGCGGGTTGTGCTTGTCCTCCCACTTTTCGAGATTCTTCATCTTTAGGGGGAGTGTGAAGGTTGTAAAATCTTCGTCAATTTCAGCTGCGCCCGGCTCGGCCGCCGGAGGAGAGGCGCCTGTAAGTGCAGCATCGGCAGTAAGAAGGCAGCCACTGGTCTGCCGCGTGAGACCGAGTCCTGCTGAAGCCATGGGGTCTGACACGGTGGCCTCTGAAGGCGTCGTCACTTGGGCGTGCCAGTAACATCGCCCAGTGGGACAATCGGGTCATTCACAGTTAACCCCGAAAGCTCGGGGATTGTTGTTGCACTGCTGCTCATGGCCGACGCTGATGGTGTCTTGGACGGCGGATTCCGGGGCATCTTGCTCAGGCTCTGTGATGAGGACGACCGCGACAGCCCAAGACGCTTAAACCGCCCCCTCTGAGCCAGCGGCACGTACTCGGGCGGTTCGCGAAGGTCGTAGAGTCCCGTCTCGGGGTCAGCCTTGGGCGCACGGTCAACAAGCTCCTTGAGCGGCAGGGACACGGAGGCGATAAAGTCGTTGCCCGAGTACTTGTCGTGGTCAATAACTGTGAAGGAAAACGAGTAGTTCTGTTCGTGGCTCAACACCTGGAAAATCATCTTCTCGTTGAAGACAGGGTTCAGGTTATGGCTGATCATCTTGGTGCGGAACGTCTTGCGGCCGAGCGAGGCCACGACAAATGGATCCATATCGAAAGTGGTCTTGATAAGGTTAGACTCGGGAGGGAGATCTCTAATGTTCTTGATTTCGAGGAACACGATGCCGAGCACGTCGCTTCCGCCATTGGTAAACTCGTAGGGGTTCTCGCGCCGCTTCTTCTTGAGGCCCTTGATCCGTAGACGACGTTTCCGCTTTTCAACAGCCTCGGGCTTGTTCGGTCCTCATCTTCTGGTGTAGGCTCGTCGTCATAGGCATCCTCGGGGTCATCGTAATCATCACCAGTGTTGCTGGTTTTGCGCGTGAGAGCCGGTGTCGATGTGGGCACTGGTGTGGACGAGCCCCGTCGGGACCCCAGCTTTGGCAGGATACGGTGGTGACGTGGAGGTGCTTCTTCTGTATCGGGCGCAGCCGTACGTACAAAGTTTGTAAACTTCTCCATGACCTGCTGGCTTGAGGCCGTTCGGTCTGTCGTATCAAAGAGGGTGAACTGCAGCAAGACCTCGCCAGAAACTACTCCCGTCTTACGGCCAGGTCGTTTGCTCTTAAGGGGGTACCATCGTGGCTCTTGCTCGGTTTTGTCATTGACAAAAATTTCCTCAAGGGCAAGATCAAACTCGCCCAGGTAGTCCTTGCCAAACCGGTCCTTGTCCCAGCAACACACATCGAGAATCAAGCTGGGCACACCAGTGATGGGCAGCTGGCAAACCTCGTTCCATTCGGGGTTGAGAGACTTGGGAACGGAGTGTGTGGCATGTTTCGCATCTCCGAGGGAAAGGACGAGATACTGCATGCAATGTTAGGCAAGTGCCGTTCATTTTGGACTCCATGTCGATGCTTGGTCAACTTACGGGGTCAGAGGTGCCACTGCGATCTTTGGCGGCGAGGTTACGAGCCTTCATGATAACCACATGGAGATGCAGGCCCGTCTCCTTGTTTACGTCGGCCTTGCCGCGCATAGGGCTAGCACTGCGGCTGTTCACGGTCGAGCTGGCGGCCGACGCGCTGGTGCCCGGCTTGAGGCGGTTGGGAATGATGCGCACCATGGCGAGCTGTGGCCCCCAAGGTGCCGGGTGATCTGGTCGTAAAGGGGGCAGTGCGGTTGGAGCCAATAGCACGGTTCGAGATCGAGGCCGAACCAAGAAAGCGGCGAGAAGAGGCTCGGATGAAGGACGAGGAGGGCTGCAACGAGACTGCGCGTGCAGCAAGGGTCCGCCGTCTGTGGTTTTCGTCTGTTATGTGCGCGGAGAGCGGGGCAAGAGGCTGGAAATAGGTTGTCTGTAACGAGAACAGCGGTGAAAGTGAGAAGTGAGGGTGGAGCGCCGTAGGGCAGAGCTAGGTCTTGAAGGTCTGAGGAGGTCGAGAAATCAGGCAATTGGTGAGAAGACGAGGCAACGGAGGATAAAGAGCAAAAACAAGAGAGCCAGAGGAAAACCAAGATCAGGGCAACGAAGAACGAAAGAAAAGCTGGCTACTCTCGTCCTGTCCCAAGGCCTCAGCTTTGGCGGGGTGCTGGCAGGCCTTTGTTTTGTCGGCCGAGGTGCGCGACAAGTGGACGAGTAAAAAGTAGAAGAAGGAGATTCGCCAGCAGGGGTGCAAGCAAAGTACTGTACTCGTACTGCGTAGATACAGGTGAGACGAGACAAAAGGACAGTAGTAAGCTGGAGGAAGGAAAGATGGGGCTAGGTCAGGATCAGCAGGCGGACGTCATACATATATCGCAAGTACGAACAAGAGAGACCAGGGCAGGCGCAACAGGCGCCATGTCACGGGCAGTTAGGGATGGCTAGAAAATGCCTAGCAGGAGGCAGGTAAGAAGGAACGGCTGCGCCTAAGGGAGTGGGAAGATGAGGGAACGGCTGAATTGCTTCGTTGGGAGGCGTGAGCAAAGAGAAAAAGGGCGTGCTGTGCGAAGAAAGCAGGGCGAAAGATGGCCGGACGGTGGCGTAGACAGTGTCGGAGCTGTTTTCAATATACATAGATTGCAATTGATTGAAACACGAGGTCAGACGAAACAATTGGCACTACTCAATGCGGCAAGAGGAGACATGGGGAGGGAAGAAACAACGGCAAGACTGGCCCTAAATCATCGATCCAGGCAAGAATGGAAAGCGCGAAGGAAGCAAACAGATGGCGTGGGACGGCTCAGAAAACAAGCAAGCCAAGAAAGGAAGCTACGACGCAAGTATGTCGCAAGTCTGCGTGCCCAGAACCATGTACATGTCGTGTGCCCAGGAAGGTCGGATCCAGCGGCGCCAGGATCAGCCGTGCCTTTTGCGACAAGAGGCAACAAAGCACGATGGTTATCGGGATGCAGCACGAAGCAACGACGTAATGTTGGGGAAAGAACCGTCCGCCAATCCAACAGGCGAAATGGAGGGGCTGAGAGGCTCCTTCTATTTTCGGCCTGGCTTAGGTCCCCGAATCCCGAGGCGATGTAAAGGAACAAAATGGGGACAGCCAGGCCTGGCCTGGCCAGGCCAAGCTACTATTAGAGGCTACTTCGAGCGCACGGGTAGCGCAGCTGCAGCACTGAGCACAAACAGTCACGAATTCTGCAACGAGCATTAATTTTGTCTTGCACCCAGTTACGCAAACAGAACACTACAACACTTCATGTACAGCCTTGTAGTACTACACTGACAAGTGCTACACTGACATTCACAGACTTTTTATCACAGAACTTACGAACGTGAAACAAACATTCCTGCTGGTGTGGTGTATTAGCTTTTGTTTATCCTTTAAAGCATTCCGTTCCAGAAATGTAGAGACGCCTCTTCCTATCATCCAAGACTACAGCCACAAGTCAACATTGCCCTGCTCTAGAAACAAACAAGGCTGCCGGGCCTCACCAACGTGCGACACGTCCATATCCTCTGTGTTGCATTTCTGCTACTCTGGCATAGCATCCCTTGTTTCTCTGTGTGCCTCCTGTCTGACCTTGGTATAATGCTTGTCCTGCCATCAGCCATACGCCCGGCACTGCGCACTGACATGCATCGTCGGTGTGTCGTCCATTGTGTGCGCTTTTCCCTCGCAAACACATCGTTGAAGTCGTAACCACTTGCTTCAGTCGCCCTCTCCCCTCTATGCCGACACCTTGGCCTGGTACTTGGCGGCAGCCTTGTCGAACAAGTCACTCTTCTCCTCAAGATCAACCAGTAGAGCGTGTTGTGCGTCAATGCTCTGCAGGTTCGCCGTGGCTTCGGTCGTGTCCTTGCCGGTGAGGATGGTGAGGACGAGAAGGTTTGCGGCAACGTCGGCGGCTTCGGGGTCGGCCTTGACGGCCTGCTTGAGGGCAGCCTGGGCCTCTTCGGTACGGCCGAGGTGCAGCTCCGAGACGGCCTGTGCGACAAGCGAGCGGACGGAAGACGAGGCCGGGGCCTGGGCAAGCTCCTCGAAAACGTAAAACGCCTGCTGGTAGCGCTCACCGCCGAGGCGTAGGCCAACCCATGACTCGGTTAGGTTGACCAGCAGCGAGTCCTGGGCCCAGCGGCGGGCGGAGACGACCTCCTTGAGGGCAAGGTCGTTGCGGTTCTGCTGGAGGTGAATCTGGACAATCAAAGCCACGGCATCGACTAGGCGTGCGTTAGCATCAAAAGTGGGCGAACACTGTATCGGTATATCGAAAAGAGCAAATAGGAGAGGGCCTACGGTTCGAGTCGTGCTTTGAGACAAGTGCCAGGGCCTCCTCCGACTTGCCAGCAGCCTGGAGTACTGTAGCACCAACAATCTGAACTGCCGCATTGTCGCCAGCGGACTCAGCCAGCTTGGTGATTGTAGCCACCGCTGCATCGGTGCGGCCTGCCCGTTGCTCTGCCAGGGCGCCAACGGCCTGCAACGCGGGGTCGCTCTCGCCCTTGACGTCGGCGAGGACCGCCTTTGCTTCACCCAGCTCCACACGCGCGCGCAGCTGCAGAACGCGCGCGGCCAAGGAGTTCTCTGGCGACAGCGAGGAGATGTCGTAGTCAGCCACATCCTGGTACTGGCCCTGGTGGAAGTGGTTGTGGATGTTGATGAGCTCGCCCTCGCCGAGTAAGGATCCATCGTGGCGATTGTGCAGGTATAATAGGTATGGTAGGGAGGTAGTTGTCGGGTGGCGCCGATGGTCGATGGGAGACGCTGGGTTCAGTAGTAGATTTGTCGTAGTGTCGCGTCCCAAGTGCTCGAGGTTTAGGAGGTCGAGTTGATGATCTGGCTCCCCTCAAGGCCCACTTATCTTATCGGTGAAGTACTGTGTTAAAGTCGAAATTTTGGCACTGTATTGGCACTGTATTGGTACTGTATTGGCACTGTATTTCGAACGTACGGAGTACTTGCCTTGTAATTTCTATTTTCTTTTTTTTTCCAAAAAAAAGTAACGAGTGTGTCATTTCCATAAAGAGGCATGAAGCATGTATCGCACAATTTGGGGAATAATTTGACAAAAACCGTGAATAAAAAAGGAGCACTTCCCAATAATTTTAAAATAACAAGAAAAAAACCAAGAACCAAGAACGAAAAGACTGCACAACTTCCTATTAAATAAAAAAGCCCAAGAAATACAACACTTCAAGAAACTCACAAACTGATACCCTCTATCACAGCAAAACAAAAATTGACGACGTTGCCTCAAAAGGTGTGATTGTTCCGCCCAGAGCTTTGGAATCGCCGTAGTACCGGAGGCGGTAGGTTCCTGGTTCGGCCCAGTCCTCGGTCTCCCAGACAATGTCAGCCTCGCTTGTAGCAAACAAGGTGTTGGTTCGGCGCCAGCGGTAAACCAAAGACCAGTCGTTGTCATCGCGGACTGTCGCCCAGTTTCCTTCGTCCAGCTTATCGACTGCCGCATAGGTCCCCTCCAGCCTCAGGTTGTTTCGTGGGTTGGCGCCGACAAACGTCGCTGAGACCCAGGCCCCTTTCTTGTAGTAGTCTCCTACATCTTGGATAACGTCACCAAATTTCTTGAAGAGGGGGGTGCATCACGCACAACACCTGTGATGAAAGAGAGGGACCGATTGCTGTTGTCCGGTGGGAAATTAACCTCTTGGGGTGGCAGCGGCGCATCATAGGCAAGGTAGGGCAAGTTATTAAGGGTAACATTGATGTAGGCGGCGAGTGTATGCGGTCCATATAACGTGGATGCCCCCTCGTACCGCTGAATGGCATACTCTTCCTCGGTGGTGATGTAATGCGTGTAGCTATTGGCAGGGCCGCCCAGCACGACAATGGGATCTTTCGAAGAGTTGTCGATACTTGGAAGTGCACCGGCCACGGCCTCCTTCCACCGACGACCGGCCATGGTAGAGGCTTCGCCCGGGCTGACCACGATCACAAGCTGGCCTGCACGGAACACTTGAATGTCCACAATGTTTGGTGTCCACAGGTACGGTGTGTGCAGCTCTCCAACGTCGAGCAAAATGGGCTTTGCACCATGGCAGGCCCGCTGCTCTTCGGACGGGTTCTTAAGAAAACGAGACACTGCCTTCCACACAGGCGACGTGTTCGACGGTCCGAGTCGTGCTGCGTAAAATTAACGGCGCCAGGGCCGTCAGAAGTGCCGGCCGCAAATGAGTACCCAAGAGCAGCAGGACATGTGTATGCCACAGTACCGTTGGGAAGCTCAAAGGAAAATCCAGTCATGTTGTGGAAGGTATGAAATGACCGCACAGGACCACGAATGTGCTCTGCATCGGCTGCCGTGAAGCTCTTGTATGCAGACTTGGCCGCCTCGTACTGCCGCCGGCCAATCTCAAAGCACGAGGCCGTGCCGGTGTTGTCCCTCGCGGAAAAAAGGGCCGCGGGCGTGGCAAGTTTTTGCTTTTCCGCCGCATGTGCTGTTCTCGTAGCTGCAGGGCAGACCAGAGCCGTCCTCACACCAAGCACCGAGAACATTGGGGCTGGTGTCGCCGACACTGGCCTGGGAGAAACCAGCCACAAACCCATTGCCAACATCCCTTTCCAGCAGATATGCCGCCACGCCCTTATTGTCTCCAGTGATAAGCGTATTGTTGCCCAGCATAGACGTACCATGGGTCGGAAACCAGGTCAGGACGCCAATGTCTTTCTTGTCGGATGCTCGTTGGAAGCGCACCAGCGTCAAGTCCTTTTCGACCGAGCCATCGTCGCCCTTCTCGGTTTGATTGTATCTCTGGCGTTCCTTCTCGGGGTTGGCCATGTAGGCAAAACAGACTGCGATTGATGTTGCCGCCTTTACTTTGCCAGAAGCCACGCTGAGGCGGCCCGGCTGCAGGCTTTTGTGGGCACGCTGGATGGAGAGTGTTGCACCGTCAACAATAGCTCGGAAGCCCTGGTGGTCAAAGCCCTTGCTCGTAATTTGCGGCAGAAGATAGTTGAGCCAGCCGCCCGGGCCTGAGTGAGAGTGCGTGCCCGTGACGGCGACATTGTGGTGGCCGTACAGGGCAGCATATTCTGGGCCCAGATTGCGCAACGCCTCGAGATGCCATACCGAACTGCCGTGTCTCCAGACTGCGTATCGAGAACAAGATAGACGAAACGGTCGTTGCCTTGTCTGAATCAGGGTCGCCGACAATGAAAGCGCGAGAGTAGAGGCGTTGGCGCAGGCCTGAGCCAACTTGCTTGGGATCGGCGTAGCCCATGAGATTGATCTCCACAACCGGGCCTGTGATGTCGGCCTTGCCTACGCCGAGGAGAAATAGGTCAGAGCCACTGTCCAGCACTGTATGAGTCGCAGACTGCGTCACGCATGTCCTGATCGAATTAGTCCATTGCAACCAGCACAGGGACAATCGGAGAGGATGGAGGAAGGCCACGGCAGCTGCCAGGATAATCAAGACAGCGGTGACCGGAAGGACGTGACGGCGAGCAGAGAAGTCGAAGCTGGTCGGCGGCGGGTATGTACTGCCGTCTTTTCGTTGTGGAGTTGTTCTTCGAGCTCGGAGGCGCTGTCCAGCAGCCGAGCATCCGGCCGGACACCATCGAGGTCAACGTGATCGCTGTCTCGCGGCATGTCGACTGTGTTATAGAGTCTGAGTCAAGCCAGCCGGTTACTGTCAAACTCGAGTGAGGGAAACAGAATGCTTGCCAAAGCTCTCTCGAAACTGTCACAACAACAGCCAGCTGTTTGTTGATCGAGATAGCTCCAGGTACGTCATTGTTACTTTTGTCTGGGTAACTAATATGGGGCCAGCCAGGTCGGATTATGGACTAATAATACAGCAGGTCACACCTCCTAGAAATACCAACTGAATCCAACGTATGCTAGCGGTTCAAATTGGACGTGCCTGTAATTTTCTGCCGCCTCTGACCGCATAAATACCATAACTCCGCCAAACATTATTATCGCGACTATTCGATCCTGCGAAAGGCTTCAATCAACGCCAGCACCAGCACCCACGACCGCCACCATGCCGTACATCACCAGTGTCCACGAGTCGCTTCCTTGTATGTGAATACAACTGCCTCGCAATTATGAAAGCTCTACTAACACCCTCCACAGACGTCGACCCCGAACCGACACCGGCTCAACGCGAGGCTGCTGAGGCCCTCATCGCCGCCGAGCGCGCCACTGTTCCCGACGACCCGCACCATGCCCTCCTGCGGCCATTGTATGAGCCAAATCTGACGCTAGCTATGAAGGAAGCGGTCCAGCGACACGCCGACACCAAAGCAAAGGGTGTCAAGCCCGAGCCTCTCCGCGCAATCGACATGTCCGGTACGAAATGGACGAAGACACCCCCGAGGACAACGATGCCACTGTTGTGGCTGTGACAAAGGCCTACACGAGCCAAACTTATCTCCGTGGCCGGCGCGCACACCTCGCGCTACTCGATCGTTTCGGCAAGAATGCGTGGCTAGTCAGCAACTGGCAGGCGGAGGCTGACCTCAAATCGCTTGAGGCAGATCTGGCAGAGACTCGCAAGGCAGTTGATCTGGTAACAGTGCAGCGGCAACGCGCTCAGAATGAGGCGGCGGGTGAGCTGCAGTCTCTCGAAGAAACCTGGCGAACGGGCGTCGGCCGTGTGCTGGAGACAGAGGCAGCGGCCGAGGAGCTGCGCCTACAGATTCTGGATACGCGGCGGCAGCGGGCGCAGAACGGCGAGCTTCTCAACTGAAGAGAAGAACCATGGCCGGCTTGTTTTATGGCTGTACTTATTGTACTTTTGGCGTCGGCGTTTTTAGAGGACTGGGTGGGATATGTTTCAAATGGCCATTTGGCCACGGCGTATATGGCATTGCTCATAAGAGCTCGAAATCACATTTTTTTTATATGGCAAGATTTGGGACACCATGTAAATGTTTAGGAAGAGACATGATAGCACTGTAAGAAGATATGTAAAAAGCAGCAGTCGAAGGCCTGAAACGCCGCCACCGTCACTGTCCTCCAATATAGATGACCTCCCAAGTCCAAGACCGCGTCCACAAACAAGGGTTGAACCAAGAGGACCACAGACAATCTAGATCCGAAAAGAAGACTGTAAGACGAGAGAAAATGAACATGAACATGGAAACAAGAGAAAACTCGCAGTTTTAAATAGCACAACAGGGCAGAAAGAAGTAAAGACAAAACCAAAAAGAAGACCTCTCCCCCCGGCAGCCGGCAGCCACGCACTGTGGTCTGTCTCCCACAATCCGAGACTACCAATGGCATGACATTTGCAGTCGTCAATCTAATCCAGTAAATGGTCCAACGATATATCATTCTTGTCACGAAGTCTGCAGTGGATCCAGGTCTTCAACGCCAGTCTTGACTCCCACGTACCGCGTTCGGCGCATAATACCCTCGACGGGGCCGAGGAGTCGCTGGAAGGCAGACTTGCCTAGTGTGGCCACCTTAATGTCTGTCTTTGCCACAATCGTGGCTGCGCGTGGTGCGTCATTGAGTAACGCGAGCTCGCCAAAGAAGTCGCCCTTTTGGTAGTGCTTGACAGGCTCCTCGGTACCGGTCTTGAACACATCGGCCTCGCCGCTCTCCACCAGGTAAAACGAATGGCCCGGGTCACCCTCACGGATGATGGTCGCTCCCGGCGCAAACTTTTGTGTCTCGAGGGCGTCAGCAATCTTGGAGCGCTCATAAGGCGTCAAAGTCGCGAGGAGCGGCACTTCCTCGAGGAAGCTCTCGTACATGCGGCGACGAGCAAAAGTCGACTCCATCAGAATGCGGCGGAATGTCAACCGGTCAAGAGCCCACAGCGTGCAAGATGCTTCTGCAGACATCACTGTAGCCGCACGAGGGCATTGTACATCAGGGCCAGCTCGCCAAACGAGCCACCAGCAGCAATTGTGTCAACCTTTTGCCCAAGACCCTCAGGGCCTGCCTGCAGCGTGCCGGAGCTGTTGACATAAACATCAAAGCTGCCCTTCTCAACAACATAGAAGAAATCGCCCGAGTCGCCCTGCGTGATAACCTGGCAGTGTTAGTATGCAAGAAAGCCTGTATGGGGTGTAAACAATTGCCGTATTACCTTTATTCCCTTTGTCGGTATAGGCTTCTCCATCAAGGCACCGAGGATCTGTGCTGACTGCTCCTCGTCAAGGTGACTGAAGAGGAAGTTACCCTGAATGGCTGCATTGAAGCCGCTCGAGCTGGTCGGCCGACTTCTGGTGCACAGGCGGTGTCCAGTTATCATATGAATCGGTGACCGGCTTGAGAGACTCGGCAGACACCGATGTGCGTCGTGCAAAGTTGTACTGTGCTGGGTATTCGCCGGGAGGCGGAGGGCGGCCAAAGGCCTGGCCAAATTCGGAAGAGGGAGCGGCAGAAGAATCTGGTGGGAAGATAGCGCGAGAAGGGCCACCGTGATATTGCTAGGCTTCAGAGCAAAGGGCGACGTGGGCGATTGGACGACGTCGTTCTCATCCTCTTCAATAACCTGCCGCATCAGACCGCCGGATGTGTTGTCAGGTGCTCGTCTTGAATCAGACGACGGGGGCCAAAAGGGTTGGCGTTGGCCCCAAAAGGGCTTGTGAATCCGCCAGACATGACGCTGTGAGGATGTAGATGAAGACGGAGGTTGTCGAAGTGGAGACCTTGGGCGGTGTTCGACGAAAAGCGCTTTTTGTGACAAAAGGACAAAAGTGTAAACTCGATCGAGTTGGTGAACGGGGATAACGAGGCTTGCACGTCCAAACGTGAGTGCCACGTGAGCCCGGCGTGGCCGAGTGTCTGAAAACAGCTGTCAGTTCGGATTGTGCACTTGAGGGATAAGACTGGGAGCACAACTTGACTAAATGCTGTGCAAAGCTGAAAGTGTGGGAGGAGAGGGCAAATGGACAGGTTTGTCAAACAAACGCCCGGAGCTTTCTTTCAATCTCTAAAGCGCCATATGGAGTAGGAGAGGCAGTTATGATGCAAGCTTCCGAAAGAATAACGATAAGAGGGATTTAGACCCGAGAAAGCTTGGGCTTGTGTATTGCTTCATTTGTCGCCTTGTTGATAGCAAGGCCGCTAACAGAGGATGGGACGCGCAAAAAAGCGCAAAAACAGGCAAGGACGGGTACTGTGCCAGGGAAGCGAAGGTAGAGAGGGAGGAAGAACGGGATAAAGGATGGCTGCGTACTGTCTTGTCACCGAGAGGTCGTCGCGAGAGCTCTCTGTAGAGCTGGCCAGGTAGCTTCAGCTAAGGCAGTTGAGGCGGGGAAATGGGAGAGTGGGTGAATGATTCTGTACTCCACGGCGCCACGGCAATCGAACGTAGCAAGATGCGATTGTGGAGGTACGAGTTTGGTGATGTAGCAAAGGGGTGGTTGATGCAGGAGGGAAGAAAAGGAAGGAGAAAGCAATATGTCGTCTTCTATTTTGGTGGCAACAAGTGAGGGGTGGACAATTAGACTGTGGAGCAGGAAGGAGCACGATGGATGGAAGAAGGCAGGCACTATAGACCGACAATGGACCATACCTAAATCTACCAAAAAGAGGAGGGTTGGGGCTGCTAGGTCCACTGCGTTGCTTATCTGCGGGCAGGTCAATCCGTCTTTGTTGCGTTGTGCTTTCCTGTCTGGGCGGTCGGTTTCTCTTCTTTCTTTGTTTCAGGAAGTGGGGTAGAAGATCGAAACCCGAAAGAAGAAAAGGGAAATAGCGAAAGCTAGCAGACAAGCAATAGCACGCTGAAAGCTCAAATTAAAGGCAATGGATTCTTGAAAGAAAACGAAGAGCCGGATGGACGACGCCGCCGGACAGAGGAGAGGACGAGAGGACCGAAGGAGCTTTGAGCAAGCATCCAGAAGGACACCAGAAGAGGGGGGTGGACGGAGGAAGGAGCACGGTGCCAGAATACAGGGAGACCGGCAAGTCAAAAGGAAAGAACACTGGAAAAGGTGCTTCATGCTTTCCTCTTTTTCTTTTGGTTGCTCTGCGCCCAGGCCACTTAGAAGCCGCCCGTCTGGCAGCGGCAGCCCCTCACCTCGCTGCAAGCTCGCACCAGTCAGCGACGCTGGAACGATTCTAGAAGGCGCACGGGCCACCGATGCGAGGAAAGTGCAACCAGGTGTGGAAGCACTGTGTTTATTTTGTTCGCACAGTGGATTACTACTGTAGGACGAAGAGCTCCAAGCAGAATCACTGCGAACACATTGATACGCAAGGGCGTACCAGACTGCCATGCAACCGGACATGCTGCGCAGCGTCCGCAGAGCCAGCGGCAGACGTCAGTTATAGCAGGGTTTCCATCAAATACATATAAAAAGGCCGCAACATCGAGCCACAAAGATGCGTGATGTATTGTGCAATTGCCAGGCACCCGGGCGGAAAAGGACGTTCTCCTCATTATCGATGCTTTAAGGTAACAAGCAGGGGGTCGGACATCGGTGACCCAAGGCCTGAGCCCTGATTCGCGCCGGAGTAACGAGCACAAAGCAGTTGAAGTTTCAATATGGTGTGCCAGGCAGGGCCGCCAGGGGTTGGAACGTGTGTTGGCTGGCGCCGCGGCTGCGGTTGTTGCGTCTAGGAACCCATGGCCAGGCGCTCGAAAACGTTGTTGCAGACACTGGTCCAGACATTGGTCGGCCGCATCGTTTTTTCTTGATTCAGCTAGACGATGGCACACAATCGGCGGCACGTTTGGCTCAGCGCTGCAAGGACATATAGGGTCACTACGGCGTCGATGCGTTCTTAATCTGACGCCGCAATGAGGGGATAGGTTTCTTTCCGTGACCAGCACACCTCATCAAAGTCGTTGGCGGGGGTTCTTTTGATGCCATCTGCGGCCGGAGATGGATGCACCACCTCATGAGTCAGCTCCAGGGGGGATCTGTCAAGAGAATGCATCACACGAGAGACGAGGGGGTTCGAAATTCATCTCAATGTATGTGACTGCTTGGAAGTTGGTCTGATGTTGTAAACATGGAACGTCCGCTACCGGGTGGGCTGGCACACTGGACGCACCGCCGTGTTCGGCGGCGGCTTCAACGCCCAAATGCAGCTGGGTGTCGATGGCGATGATGACGAGGAAGTGGCTATTCCGACGTTTCTCGAGGGGGAAGCCTTGAAGGATCGTTGCCTGGTTTGGCCGGCGGCGGCGGACAACTTTATATGGTGGCCGGGCTCCGGTCAGCTGGCAACACGCTTGACCGTAAGGGAAAGTTATGTGACGGGTTTTCGGTAATTTCCAGCGCCCGAGGGAAAGCTTTTCGGGACGATAGTACTGCCATATCTCTCTAGAAAGCTATGTGTCTTTTTTATGTTGATCATTGATTCGCAGGGTTGTAAATAGTTTACTTGCGTGCGCTATGTATAACAAGCCTTTTTCTATATATTTTTACATCTATCAGACAAAATATTCAAGATGGGCAAGAAGCAATCAAAGTGTTTTCCCCATCACTTTAGACGTCTGTCTCCGAAAATGACGTCCCGTAATTCCAAATTAGTATATCACGTGATGGCCCCACCGCCGCGTTCTCCTTGCGCCATGCCAGGCAAAACCAAAACGCGCTGTGGCTGAGCCGCCGCTGGTCCTTCCTCGTGTTTGGTAGTGGACACAACCCCTAGAAACCGCCCTCTCCGTATTTTGTAGCAGGTTTTCAAGGGCGACGAAGAACATCACCATTGCAGCGACCCGACGACACCCGACATCTTTTTATTTCGTACGCACGCTCGCACGCATACGAGTATCCCCATTCATTACCTGTTGACTTCAAACATGCCGCGCGACGACGATCCGGCTGATCTGGGCCACCCCGACTCGATTGCCTCGAACGAGAGCGACTCGAAGCACGCCGAGAAGAAGAAGAGCAAGAGACCGGCGAGTACGTGCATCTATTAGGGGGAGCTGCCTTTGTTTTCACCCTGAAATGTACTGGCGACACGTTTAGGAGGTCCTGGGGCATTTCCTGGTGATTCCGGCGGTCGTCGTAACCATGATGGTGATGCGAGAAGAGGTCAGCGATGGGCTGCGTCGATGCTAACAGTGCTTTCCAACAGACACCGCGTTCCGGCAACAACGGCTCAAGGCATGGCAGTAAGTATACAGTCGGATAGAAGAGCACGGGATTGAGGTCGGTTTATCGGGCGAAGGGTGGCAACAGAACCCAGACACGAAAGGAGCAGAAATGAGAAAAGGAGGACGCGAGAGATATCCAAGATGGCAGGAAGAAGACGAAACATCGCGAACCTCGCCAAAGATAGGACCTTGCTGACCGCATGCCAGGGCCCATCCTGACCCCGAAGACGGTCTTGCCGCTCTTCTTCGCCATCGGCATCATCTTTGCGCCATTGGCGGCGTGCTTCTGTACGTCAGCGCGCAGGTGCAGATGATCCAGCTTGAATACACCAACTGCGCCACGCAGGCACCAACCACCGGCTTCGAGGCCATGCCGTCGAGCGCCGTCTCGATGCAGTTCAAGTCGTCCAGCAACTCAACCAAGGCCTCGGCCATGTGGAAGCGCACACCCATCAATGTTACCTACGACGGCGTCCAGGTCCCTGGCGAGATCAACTTGTGCAGCCTGCAGTTTGACATCCCGGAGAGCATGGGCCCTCCTGTTGCTGTTCTACTACAGTTGACCAACTTCTACCAGAACCACCGGCGCTACGTCAACTCCTTCTACGACAAGCAGCTCAAGGGTGACGTCGTCAGCAACGGGGATGTCAAGGGTTCCACCTGCGACCCGCTCGAGGTCAACAGCACGGGGCTCGGCCTACTACCGTGCGGCCTCATTTGCCAACTCCTTATTCAACGACACATTCTCGAGCCCCGTCCTCTTGAATGTTCGGGACGGCAGCAGTGACAATGAAACGTACGTCATGCAGAACCAGACCAATATCGCCTGGAGCTCCGACAAGGCCCTCTACGGCCCCTTCCCGTCCTCCATGAGCTACTCCGACGTTCGCCCCACCACCCAATTGGATCCACCGCTATCCCAACGGCTACACCGAGTCGAACCCACCCCCCGATCTGTCCACCGACGAGGCCTTTATGGTCTGGATGCGCACGGCTGGCTTGCCCACATTCAGCAAACTTGCCCAGCGCAACGACACGGCGGCCATGCGCAGCGGCACCTACCAGGTCGACGTAATCAGCTTCTTCGACGTCTCCGAATTTCAAGGGAACCAAGTCCATCATCCTCTCGACGCGCACCGTCATGGGTGGCCGCAACCCGTTCCTGGGCATCGTCTATCTTGTGGTGGGCGGTATCTGCATCCTCCTGGGCGTCGTCTTCACCGTCACGCACATGATCAAGCCAAGGAAGCTTGGTGACCACACCTACCTGTCCTGGAACAACGCGCCGGCGCCCGGGCGGCAGCTGGTGCGGCCGGTGGATCCGGTGGCAGTGCGTCCTTGCGTCGGGCCGTGACATTGGCGGCAGCGGGGCGTAGAATGCTAGATCCGAGCCCCCGGCACCTGCGAAATCAGAAGTTCGAAGAAAAGCAAGATTGGCAATTGCAAGATCGATCGTTGCATCGAAAAAGGCTGCCGAGGCATACACAGTTGCTGCCCGAGCACAAATCAAAGCAGCAATGGCAGCACGCTGGGCGTCTGAGATTGTCCATAAGGCCAGCGATCCTGGACCTGCAGCATCGTTGAAGAGTCTGCAGATGTGTGATGTCCGCTGCAGCCAGCTCGTATGCAGCAGCAGCGGAGTGGAACACTGCGGCTGCCACTGCGGAATATATCCTGGACACCGGCAGTACTGAGATGTGTTTCGTCTTCCCTGACGCTGTTTCGGACAGCTGCTTCCTACCGTTTGTCCTCGGGGTGCTTTTCTCATGTTGTCATCTGGTTTTAGTTTTGTCACTTGCTTTTTGAGGCTTGCGGGTGTATTGTGTTTTGTATGTATTTTCGTTTGCTCCTCGTCCTAATCACCTTTTTATTGTCGGGTTTCTCTGCTTTCCATCCGGTTTGTTTCCCTTTCACACCCAGCTGGTTTTGCCGCTCTCAGAATATCGTTTTCGTGGACCTACAAGAGTATTTCTCTCTTCAAACGAGAAGAGTAGCTGTTATTTCTTCTTCCACATTCCCATTTCCTTTTATTTCGTTTCTCAGCGGCGTTCTCACAAAAGGAGTTTATGCAAATGTAATTTTGTTCATTGTCTGTCTTTCTTTCCACCTGCTATTTTTTTTGGTTCTGGGAGATGCCCATTTAAATCAGCAATTTAATACTTGCTTCGCTTAACCTTGTTGTGCTCGTATATCTCAACTTGTAACTTGATTTCGAAAACTCTAGAAAATCGTGTAAATTTGTATACAGCTTAATGCCATTCATTTTGTTCATTTCGCAAACGCAAAAACCAACAAGACCATCTTACAAGACGAATAAAACCTATGGAAATTATGACAAAAAGCAAGTATGAAGCCAACATGACAAACGAAACCAAATTAAGAAAGAGAAAAGTAACAAAAAAGAAGCCTCAAAAGTTCTTACCCGCCTTTTTGCTCCGTCCGCTCCATTCAACGCTTCCGCGACTTTCTTGCCGCCGCGCTCGTCATCATCGTCGAGGTTGCTCTCACGGTCCCGCTTTCTGGCCTTGCGCTCAAGCTCGTCCCAGCTCTCACCCTCGTCCTCCTCGCTGGCGTCCTCGTCGCTCGCCTCGTCTGACGCATTCGATCCGAAGTCGGAGCCCTCGTCGCTCGACTCGGACGGGTCCTCCATCTCACTCTCGTCCATCTCAAAGGCGCTCTCCTCTTCCTCCGATGAGCCGCCATCCTCGTCATCTGACTCGTTCTGGAGGAAGGCCCAACCACCGTCTGCAAAGAACTGGTGCGTGTCCGCTGTGACCGTCTTCATGATGGTAGGCCAGTTGAGGTTGAGCGGACCCTCAGAGAAGGCAATGTCCGACGAGTCCAAAAACTCCTTGACATCCTCGAGTGATTCAACGGGGATCGTGTTGATGTGGAACGGCGGCGTGCAAAGTCCTTGAAGACAAAAACCAGGTCAAAGTTCTTGAGACCAAACTGCACACGTTCCAGGTGTGCCACTTCCACCTCCTCGAGCGTCACCACCATGAACGGCGGCTCCGTCAGCTGGATCAGACACTCGGTTGTCGGTTGAATGTACACGTTGCTGCGGAAGGGCACACCGTTGAAACCAATTTCACGGATGGGCATGTCGACCTCGAGATTCTCGTTGCGGCCCGCCTCGGCAATCTTCTCGGCAAAGCTCTTGAAGAGGCGGTCGAGCTCGGCACGCCGGCGACGCTCCTCCTGCTCGGCTTCGAACTCGTCTTCGTCGCCATACCGGTACTTGCGCTTGCGGTTGCCTGTCTCGTCGAATTGGATGTCCGTAGCCTCCCGGTAGAACTGCACATCCTTGGTCTTCTTCTTGTTGCCAATGATGATGGGGTCCTTGAGATTGAATGTGGATGATGACAATCAGCTCGTGCTGGGACGGTTGGAAAAAGAGATGGCGCACGTTTGAGAACAAAATATCGACGCGCTGGTGCGTGCTCAGAGGCGACTGTACCGAATACCGTTCTGATGGATCTCGACCTTGCCCGGCACGCGCTTCCCTTCCATAGCGGGGCGGATAAAGACATTGTCGAGCACAGCCGGCCGCCGGTTCCGTAATCTCGATGAGCTTGTCCTGCTCGACAACATCTCCATGTCCTTCTTCTCCTGCTCCTTCTTGGTGGCATCGCGCTTCATACCAGCAATCTGGTTCGCAATGTTCCATGTAGCGGTCGCCGTCCGTCGACCGGAAGGTCAGGCTGCGCACAAAATGCGCCGAGGCGTCCTCAAACGGCTGGTCGTCCTTGCGGCCGACACCCTGGCCAGGGGACAAGAAATTGACGCGCAGGAAGGACCAGTCGCCCTCGTCGCTCTTGCTCGCGTTCTTGATGGTGTTAATGTGGAACGGCACCGGCCGGCCCATGATGGGCAGGATGACAGTGCTGTTCTTGGTGTCAACCACAATGCCGAGGTCACGCACTTTGGGCGGAACTGGTTGTCGCGCTTGTACGACTCGAAACGCTTGAACTTCTTGACCTCCTTGCCGTTTGGGCCGCCGGTTGACTCGGCGAAGCGCTCCATACCCTCACGCTGCTTCTTCATCGCCAGCTCCTTTTGGTGCTCGCGCCGGGCCGCTTGTCTCCATCTTCGTCAACCTGCGTCGAGCGCTCCGACCGCAAACGCGTACTGGTGATGTTCTTGGTGGCCACAGCGCCAAACGCGGGCGTCCTTCTTCTCCTTCTTAGGGGTCGGTTGGGCTTCCTCATCGTCCTTGAAAAAGAACGAGCTCGCATTCGGCGTCATCGGGGGCTCACCCGTAAAATGACGGGCTCGCCATGGTCACACGGATAGTGTCAGTGATAACAAGCGAGTACAGCTTGTCAGGCCTTGTCCTTGGCCTGTGTGTTCTCAATGTCGCTGAACCCGTGGTGATGCATAGTGTCATGCCGTCCTTAAGCGTACGGGGGTTCTTGCTGTTGAGTAAAGGGTCGAAGTCGCGATTCTCGAGGCCAATGCCGTAGCCAATATTCTTGACGAAGTGCTTCTTCCAGCTCGGGACGTTTGCTCTTGACGTAGCCAAGAAGCCTTGGCATAAACGTCTTTGCATGCTACGCCATCGCTGATCTCCTTCAGCGCCAGGCTGTGCACAGCCGCCAGCAGACGGTAGTTGCTCTCCTGGGCCTTGTTTTGGGTCGACCAAGAACGTACGCGCAATCATGCTGCAGTACGATTTGTAAACGCATGCCCATGGCAGCGATAATGATGCCCGGCCGCAAGTTTGTCGTTGTTGACTTCAGACTGCCAACTTGATGTCGAACTTGCCGCCGCTCTGAACAATGGGGCCAAGCAACCCAGTCGAGCTGGTCGACGTCAAATTCGGCGGGAAGCTTGGACTTGTGTAGGCAGCTCAACCGTCTTCCAGAACTTCTTGTTGTCGATCATGCGCTCAACCTGGTCGACAAGCGCACTGTGCTTGATCTTCTTGTCCTGGTCGAGCACGTCGGACATCTCGTCCAAGAAGTAGGGGTGCATGAGCGCCACACACGCCCGCGACGCCGTACGCATGCGCGCAGCTCCGTCTCGTTCTTGACGGAAAATGCCGCCTGAGACAGCGCGGCGCTGATGTCAACCTGCTCAAATGTCCTTGCCGTTCTCCTCAAGGATTTTCTTCCACTCGTCGACAAAGGGACCGCGCGAGTGTCCTTGGCAATGACGCCGAGCTTCTTGCCAGCTGAGCGGATGGCGTCCAGGATTTCACAAAGAGCTTGTCGTTCTCGGCCGCATCTTTGCCACGCACCAGTACCTCGACAGGGCAGCGGCCCGCCCTTAATCTGGTCGAGGTACTTAGCCTTCTTCGGTGTCGTCAGAATATAGAGCGTCTCAGGGGTGAGGAGCATCAGCGTCGTCGGGAACTCGTAGCCAAGCAGCCAGAACTTGGAGAAGAGGTTAGTATCGATGCGGAATTGTACCAGATTATCGCACCATGTGACTCACATGAACAGCATTGTTCTTCTGGTACTCGGGCACCTCCTCGACCTTGCCCATCATCACCAGAATCGAACCAACGCCACCAAACACGCCATCGTCCCCAGAACGCTTCGTGTCCGCCTTCCAGGCGTTAACAAAGTCGCCTGCACGCTCCTGGAACGTTTTAGCATCGATCTTGATCTCGGACATGGTGCCCGTGCGACCGTGTGCGGTCGAGTCGAGAGGGGAGGTCGATATGAGGCAAGTGGGAGGGATCGTGATGCTGGGCAGCGTATAAGAGCTCGCAGTAGCTATCAGGCAGTAGTTCAAATGGCTGTCGGAAAAGAACTCTGGGTGGTAGCCACAATCCAGGCAGTTCCAATGATGTGGATGATACTAGCGATGCTGCGATCCTGATGTTGTTGCGAAGTTGGGATAGGATGCGTGGTCGGCAGGACCTTTGGTTTTGCCTGCGCAAAAAGCTCTCTGGTTTTTTGGGGATTCATTTAGCTGGGGCACCCCTTTCGCGTCACGTCGCGCGTCTGAGTGGAGGACGTTAGTATTAGTGCCTGAGGCAGCAGCCAGGCTAGGACTGAATATTAGGTTATTACATAATCGTTTAAACGAATATAAGCCGCTCGGGTTAGTGCACCGCAATCAATCAACCCCGCGATGAGACGCGCTCTGCAAAACTTTGCGTCAGGGGAAGGAAGCACCCAGAAATACATGTATCTTACTCCATACTAGCACTGTAAAGCAGCTGGAGAGGGAGCTTTTGAGGGCGAGCGGCACAGGGAATGTTCTGTACTGATGATTAAGTTGTACCAAAGTATCTGTTACGTATAAAACCGTTCAAGTAGCTGAAGGATAGGAGACCAGAAAAGACGGTGCTGTGCCAAAAGTGGCAGTCGCGGTGTACACGACAGAGGAAGCCAACGCCCTTGACATTTGCAACCGGCAGGAACTTCAAGATGTCGCCTTGCTCTTGCCGCGATTACCCTTCGACCAAAGTCGCATGGACGAACCCAAATAGACCTTTTAGTCAGTTGCCGAACGCTACTGCCTTAAGAAGCCCCTGCAAACACGCCTAGAAGCCTTAGTCCCAAGGACAGGATTTCTAAGCAGAACTTTCCTCATATGGGGGGAATGGGAGACGGAGCAAAAAAGAAAAGAGGTCTCCAAAAGGCCGCCAAAGAAAAAAAGCGGCCCTACAATCCCGATATATCACCTTTCACGTCAACCCTCGTTTAAAACCTCGTGCACCACCGTCTGCCTGCCGTCTCTACCTGCTCTCCAACGACTCTGGACGATCACAGGCGCCGTCCTCTCGTCTCAAATCCGTGTGCAGAGCCCGGCTGGCCCAAAGTGACGAATTCGTTTTTCTTTTCTCTCACATCTTCGTCTCATTTATCCTCCAGCTCTACATCCCCTGCCTATCTCAGACACATCGATCCTCATCGACCCGGGACGAGCCTCATTCTCGGAAAGTTGTTGCTTGTTCTCGCCGTCTCCCCCAGCCAACCGCATCACCTTGCTGTTGCGTGCCCGGATGACGACATTGCACCCGCGCTGCACCTCCACAGACACTCAGCTTTGATTCGACAAGGCGCGCACCAGAACGACCCAGAACTACCTGCAGAGCGTGGGGGCTGCTCACGGCGTGGCATCGCACGGACATCACGACGTGAAGCACGACTCAAACTTAGCGTTGCCTGGTGACAAATCGTGGCTTTTGGTATTGTCTTGCCTTTTTGCTGACGGTTTTGTGGGCTGACAAGAAATCTAATTGGGACATAAAATTTTCATATTATTTTATTGTCATTTGGGCTGCTGTTTGTTTTATTCCCAGCGTTTTTTCCCTTTTCCTTCTCTCTTTGCTTTTATTGTACAAGCATATTGGGATTTCCATATCTTTGAACCGACGTCATCACGAGCTATATCCGAGTCTCAGACATCTCGCAGTCTTCAATGGGTCTTTTGTAAGTTGTTCCGCGGGCGCATACTTACGTGCTTCCCCCTCTGTACCCTACCGCCCCAGAACACGGCTGACTCCCAACGCTGCTGCACAGACAGCTCGGCACGGCATTGGATTGGCCGGAGGCTCAGAAGCATGCTGACCAAGTACGCAAATGGGGCATCAAGGTGAGTGAATCAAGCTACTTCGGCACAGAGCTTGGGCAATGGCCACCACGTTATTGAAGCCCTCATCACTGACTTTCTTTCTAGCAACTTCTTGAAATCTGGAACAAGGCCAAGACAAAAGAGCGCGATGCCTTGCTTTGGGGCGATGAGGTCGAGTATCTGGTCGTGACCTACGACAAGGATCAGCCAAGGTCGCTGCTCTCGCTGCGCCAAGCCGATATCCTCGATGCTCTGGCCAACGATGCGGCCCTGGCGGCCCAGGGTGGCTGCACGGAAGGCCAGGTGGACGTGCTCCTGCCAAGCAGGATCCCCTTCCCGTCTTCCACCCCGAGTTCGGTCGATTCATGCTGGAGTCGACGCCAGGCAAACCCTGGGGCATCGAGCTGAAGGAGCTGATCGACGTAGAGCCGAATATGAAGCTGCGGCGCATCATTGCCAAAGATCACATGCGCTCTGATGAGTTCCCCATCACCCTCACCACCTTTCCTCGTCTCGGCTTCCCCGGCGTGTTTTCAGACCCGCATTACCCTGTGTCAGGTCCCAAGCTGCGTTCACAGTTCGTGCCCGACGAGATCGCCAACCCGCACATCCGCTTCCCGACGCTGGCGGCTAACATCCGGACACGTCGCGGGCGTAAAGTGCAGGTCAATGTACCCGTGTTCCGCGACACCAACACACCGTGGCCATGGAAGGACCCCACTGTGAACTACGACCTCGACAAGTATCCCGAGGATGCCGATGTGCGCAACGGCGCGGCGCCAGACAACTTCATCCACATGGATGCCATGGCGTTCGGTATGGGCAGCTGTTGTCTGCAGATTACGTTCCAGGCCAAGAACATCACGGAGGGCCGACAGCTGTACGACCAGCTGAGTCCCCTTGGCCCCATCCTGCTCGCCCTGACGGCAGCCACGCCCATATACAAGGGCTTCCTTGCCGACACGGACGTGCGGTGGAACCAGATCAGCAGTGCTGTGGACGACCGCACACCCGAGGAGCTGGGCGAGGTGCCGCTGAAGACATCGCGCTGGCGCATCCCCAAGTCGCGCTACGCATCCAACTCGACATACATTTCGACAGACCCGCGGCTGCGGCCCGAGTACTTTGACCCGGAATTGGTCGTCGACGAGGAGATCAAGGCTGAGCTGATGCAGGGTGGCATGGACGAGCGGCTAGCGACGCACTTTGCTCACCTGTTTATTCGGACCCCATTGTCATCTTCTCTGAGGACCTGCAGACGCTCGACCTGACACAGACGAACCACTTTGAGAACCTGCAGTCGACCAACTGGCAGCACATGCGCTTCAAGCCGCCGCCGCCAGACAACAGTATCGGCTGGCGTGTTGAGGTGCGGCCTATGGAGGTGCAGATCACCGACTTTGAGAATGCCGCGTTTGCTGTATTCATCGTACTGGTCACGCGCGCCATCCTTTCCTTTGACCTCAACTTTTACATTCCCCTGGCACGCGTCACTGAGAACATGGAGACAGCACACACACGGGATGCCGTGCTCAACGAGCGGTTCTATTTCCGTAAGAACCTGTTCAATGCTCGCCGACGGCGGCGGTCCCCGCACCCTGGCGATGGCAGTGCATCCGGCGCGTCGACGCCCAACCCGCCAAAGCCGGCCGGAGACGCCCATCATCCTGGCTCAGTCGAGGACGAGTACCGACCCATGTCCATCAACGAGATCATCAACGGCACACACTACCCTGCCTACGGGGTCGAGGCACAGTCCCACGTCGCCGACGGTGAAGACTTCCCCGGCCTTATTCCCCTCGTGGAGAGCTATCTCGACTCCATGAACGTCGACGTGAAAGACCCGATGCCAGCTGTCCACCTACCTTGATCTCATCCGTAAACGTGCGTCTGGCGAGCTGTGGACGGCAGCACGCTGGATCCGGTCTTATGTGGACCAGCATCCCGATTACAAGCCACGATAGCGCCGTCTCCGAGCTGCTGACCAAGGATTTGGTTGGCGCCGTCCTCGAGATTGGCGAGCGCCGAGGCCCATGGCGCTGGTTGGAAGGGTATGTCGGTGCCGGGCATTGACAACCTGATGGGCGACTTTCGCGGCTGTGGAGGCTGTTGATAGCCTCGGTCCGTGACAATTGGTCTTCTTGGCAGTTCGAGTTGGCTTGCTGCTCCTATTTTTGTTTATATTTTTAGTTCCATCTTTTTGCGCCTTGCTTTCGCAGCTTTGAAAAGCCGACATGAGCGTTACGTTGTGTGCACTGTTCTTGTGCAAGAAGACGTCCACTTTCTTATCCACCTGAGATTTACGAAATAAATAAAAATATATGCTTTTCTGGACTCAATATCGCGTCACATTGTTTTCAATCTTTCATTTCTTCATTCTTTAATTTTATTCCGGTTCGCTGACACGAGATCTTACAAGACTAGTTTTCGGCGGTGGTGACACCAAAGACTGCCCAACGGATTGTGTTTTTGCCTATCACGTTCTGCCATTCAAGGGAGACGGCTAAACGAGGGAGGTCGGACGCAGGTCCGGTCAGGCTTGAATCAGTTTACGCTTGTAATCGCGAGAAGGCAAAGGGAGGGCGAAGCAGCGGCCAACAGCAAGCAGCTAACAGCTAACAGCTAACAGCAAACGGCAAACGGCAAACGACAAACGGCGAGAACTGCCTTGCCACCAACTTGCATTCTCCTCCCATACCACCGGCATGTCTATTCCGTGCGAGTACCAGATCGTGTTCTCGGTCAATCAAAGCAAGGGCTGGGGCAAGACAGAGGGGAAGACACGCTGCACGACCCCTGTGCAACGGTTTGGCTCAAAAGATTCAAGCATATCTGCCGTTCCGACTCGAACCATCGATGCAACCGAAGGGGGTCTGCAATACAACAGGATCGGAACCCTGTCTGCGATTTTCAAGTCGTTTCTGTCTTTGTATCTTGTCTCCCTCTCCACGATTCCTTGCTTGGCTCAGTACTCAGAGGCGTCACGGCTGTCCTGTTCCTCGTTTTAGGTCAGTGATTTGCTCTATTAGCCCTATGAAGAGCTGCTTTTTTACTCTCTCTTTTTTTCTTTTCCCTATTGTCTCCCCGTCCCCGTCCTCCCCGTGAGACATGCTACTGTGGACGTGTGAAATAAATGGAGGACTCCGTCGAGGATGCAACGGCGATCAGCAGCCAGACCAGTATTTTGTTTTCTGTTGCGCATCGCTGTTCGGTTGCTGTCTGTTGGTTTCTGGCCATCTGCTCCCTCCATTATTGGGTATTACCCAGTAGGCCTGTCTATCACATCTCAGTGTCCTGTGCCAAACGCAAACGAGGCCAGGGTGAGGGTGAAGCGGTCAGAAAGAGCAAGTTTTGCGGCTATCCGAGGAGTTGATCAGAACAAACTCCAGGCCGGATGCCGGAACATGTCCACCCACAAACAAGCTATTTGTATGCACGACGCACGCACGGGGTAAGATACAAGACAGAGTACAGGAGCTACTGCGTTATAGATGCCTGATCATGCAGCGCTCGACCAGTCTCGAGAAAAGCCACTCCACCCAGGGAGCCTCCCGGTGAGTCTATTTTGTGTTAACATGTCTTGCTTTCCCGGTCTCTTCATTCTTCCTTTCTTAAGCCAAGACTCTATTATCTAGACAACCTGCAGTACCCCGTACAAACAACCCCTCAACGAACGAACACTAAAGAAATAGATAAAATAAAAGGTCTCGTGCAATACTTTTCACAGCCTCACCCTGCGGGCGCCGCTAAACGAGACATGACCTGTCATTTTGTAGGCCCTTTTGGTCCGTCCGCCTCACTCTTTTCGGCATGCAGAACACCCACCGGTCGCTGAAAGGAGCCAGCCATTGCAGCCTGTGAAAATACGGAGTACTCAGTACTGGGCTAAGAAATGCTTTGTGTCAGTGAAGAACGCCACAAAACTCATTTTTTATTGAATCCTACCTCGCTTTATTTTACCTGCTTTTCTGCTTTCTTTTGCTCCGCACATCCGAGTGTGCATGTACAGGTCTCTCCCTTTGATGTGTGATTGTCTACACCTCCCTCCCGGCAAGAAAAGAAATCGAACGATGCGCCCAACGTGGACCTTGGCTTGCTGGACGCAACAAGAAATTCGGAGGGCAGAAGATGTCTGCGCCCCCTGTACGCCCGCCCCTTCTCCATCTAGCGTCTACATCCTATGTTCGACAATGCACAACGTGCAGCATGCATGGTCGTTGCGCTTGCGAAAGAACATAAAATGTGTCGCAGGGATGGACTTGTTCTCTGATATCTTCCCGTAAAAGGAGTACCGATAGTGCTGGTCAGTCCCTCCTTGCTTCACGTATGCCGAGATCGTTTCTGGACCCCTGTATTTAAGCTCAGTGGATTTTTTCTGATGAAAAAGACGAGTTCTCTACAAAGTATCGTACTCGTACAATGACACCCAGGTCGAACGTGGCCCGCTGTCGGGAGGCCTTTTATTTCATTTTTGTGGGGTTTATCCTTTTTCCTCCCTTTTCTCTCTGACCTGCCTCCTCGAGCTATGGCCACGTCGCTAAGGACGGGCCCTGCATACAGCAACGGGACTAAGGAGCGAAGTCTTTCTTCATCCTCAACGTCAATTTTTTTCACTTCCTTTTTCCTGATTTTCCATTCTTACCCATGCTTTCTCCCTCCGTCGGCATCGTCATTGTACTCGACGAGTTAGGGCTTGGTGAAACAAGTGTCTTTACCCGTTCTCCGCAGCCCCGCAACCCCCCCCCCAGCAAAAAGAAGTCATAGGAAGCAAAATACGAGTACGTTGTAAAAAACGGTAAGAAGATGCTTTCCCGTCTATGAAGTGCATCGGAACTCGTTCCGCGTTGGCGAGAACCAAACTTCGACAGGCAGACACAGGCGGGAAAGGAAAGCTCGTTCGAGAATGCACCTCGTGCTGAGCAGGGAATGCAGTTAGTTCATTGCCGCTTTCATTGTATTCTCTTCTCTGGCGATTAGTCCACCTCCTGATTTGTCCGTCAGCCTTACTCATGTGCGTTTTGCATCGGCTATTCTTTCTCTTAAATTTTTTATCCTTCTGGCTCGTCCCCTTCCTTTTACCACCTTGTCTGTCGCTTTCCCCCATTATCGTGTTTCTTTTCGTTTTCCCTTCCTGGCCTCACTAACGACGCCTCAAACTGCCCCTCCCCCCCCAAAAAAAATTCCACCAACCTCCAACGCCCCTGTCGTTCCTTCCCGTACTAATTTTACATTTTTAGCCTCTCGGGCCGGGCAGCGGGAGAGGGAAACCCAGCCGCTTCTGTGGACACGACATGGATGGCTCATGTTATTTGGGGCTGGACCACAGCAAAGCGAGCCATTGTCGATGAGGAAAAGGGGGGATAGAGGTACATGTACGGAGACAATCATGATATCTCCTCTTCTTTTAGGCACGTTGCAGATTAAGCGGGTGGGATCATCATTGCTATTCAAAGACAGGAACCGAGCTTTGCACAAAAAGTAAGGAGATTATGCACAGCAGGAGGAAGACATTAGCACCAGCAAAAAGATCTGCGGTCCCACAAGGAACCATGTCCTCCCAGGTTGCGACGTGGGCCCGGCGGTGCATTTTCCTTCTCGGCGTGCGTTGTCTTCTCGACGTGCGTTGTCAGTCACTCCGACCTGTCATAAAAGGACGAGCTAGGGATAACACGCCCAGTACATGTACTTTGGCATTCGGCACATCGTATCTGTTGAGGGTGTCTTCATTTGCGTCGACGATGGGCCGTTTGCTGGAGGCTCAATGAGGACGGAAATACAGAGAGGACAAGTGGATGGTAGCACACAAAAAGGCTTCCCAAATATCTACTGCTTCGTAGTTTTACCCCCCTCCCCCTCTCGAACAGCCCCGCCTAGATGCGGACAAGCACACACCAGCCAGTCATGTTGCTGATTGTATCTTTCTCTCATCGGCGAGCAAGCATAGATCAGTTGGGGGGAGGGCGTCCCATCTGCACCCATACGTGGCCTCCTCCCATACGGACACAGGATGAGGCCTTTGTTTCTTTGGGACCGGGGTTATACGCGTGTGGGTAAAGGGTGGAACGGCAACATAAGCGGGATCACCGATCCGGCAGGCCCGTTTCGATCGTCTGTAGTATCCTCACTTAGCTGCTTTGCAACATACGATAGGCGGCCACCGAAAAGGCTATGTTAGGCAAGGCATCCGCTCTTTATCGTCAGAGAAAAGGCGTAGCCACATGAAATAATAATTAAGAACCTCCCATCGAGTGCTTAGCCGATCACAAAATACAGAAGTGAGGGTCAACAGAAAAGACAGTCATGCATTGCAGCAGAACTTTCCCTTTTCTTGCAGGCTACATCAACTCCTTTTTTTCTCCACGAGTACGAGTGAATTTCGCCCTTTAGTCGCCGTGCAATATGATCTGTCGTATTCGGACGAGAAGAAAAGTGGTCGTTCTTTCTGTTGGTCGTTTGTAGGACCATATCATCACCTTTTTCAGCTCATTTCCAAATTCATACATGAAAGGATGATTATCAAAATCCCTCTTCTTGGCCTGTTTGACACCTTGGAATCTGACCGTGTGAGCTATAAGAAATTGTCCAGTTTATTACAAACAACCAAAAAGGGGGGCACTGCAAAGCCAGCTGAAAACCAACGGGCAGACCGGGTCAAATTGCTGATGTGTTGGATACTGGATATCGATTTGTATACATTTATTCTGGACGGCATTCAGGGTAAGATAAAATGAATAAAATAAAACTCTGCCTTTTTTTTTCTCCATGATCTTAATATTTGCATCTTTGCTTATGGTTGGCGAAATAAAATCAGTCATTATTCAAATGATAAAATGGAGGATCTACAATTCAGTTTAGTACGGGGAACACGCTGGTTTAACCAGATGTCGTCGATGCACTCGTGTTTTGGTATTAATTATCTACACACCAGTTATTCCCCGTTTTCGTTTTTAAAGTTTAGAGTTCTCCGTTGTTTTCTTACGCAAATTGTCATAGCAATATCTCTGTGCGGTTGTGCCGCGCGGAAACGAAAATCTGGCACGGGAAAGCAGGGTAAAAACGAGGCCAGCAATCATAACGGACATGGGCTTTGTATTATGGAAGGGGTGCTTGTCAGATAAATGTACAAATGTATCCCAGCGGACTAGAATGTACAAATGTATCCTAGTCCGCCGGGCTCCGTTGCATTCTCTCGTATCGTACTGGCAGGTGTGTTATGTTGTTTTGAGGTGAGGGTATGCTGGGGTTTAGGCATCCTATCGTCCTGGGCAAATAGGATGTGGCCTATTAATGCGTCTCCGTTTTGCAAGGGTACCGGATCTCGCTCTGGCTTCAATACTTCAGCGTGGCCAATTCTTGGCTTTATTTCTGGGGTTGACAGGTCAATGGAACCCATACACCCTATGGCGTAACTGCTTTTCCAGAGCAAAGATTCATGTCAGAGCGCCTCCAGTGCAACTGTGTGCGGGATATTCACCATATTGGGCAGCGATGTCCGCGATGGACAGGCGGCTACTGGGAAGAGAACAAAAAAGGACGAAAAAAGAAAGAAAAAAAAAAAAACTGATGTGTTGTATGTAAATACAGGAAATAATAAATAACATTACGACGCATCATGAAGACTAATATGAAACTTGAAGGTGACAAGACAGAAGTGAAAACAGAGAGTAAAGGGCAGAAAGAAAGAAAGAAAGAAAAAACCCATGGGCTTTAGCAAGTAGGGCATCCAAAACCTTGTGCTCAGCGTCATAGGGCGCCCGTTTGCGTAACGCACTTCTCACGCTCTGATCCATCCATCCATCTCAGGACCGAACAAGATCCTGCACCCGATGCTGGGATCCAGCACACAACTGAAGCACGGAGCAGGGACGGCTGCTGCAGTGATACTTTCCCTCCTCCACCCCGACACACTGAGCGTGGCAGGTGTGCTGGGTTTTCAGGTCGCCGACCTCTGTGGAGACAGAAATCCAAGACGAGACACGATTGCGGGCTGTGCCAACAGACGAACGGTGTACATGTATGTGAATGGACGGATACCCGTCGGCGTTCTGTGTGGGAGGCGCGATCGAGGCGTCAGCCCATGCCTGGGATGTGGTGTTCGTGTGTGCCCGTGGGCGGGTGTTGCACCCCTTTGCAGAGATGTCTACGGAGCACATAGAGGGATGATTCTTAGATTGTGGGCTTTGGCCGGCTTCATTGGGGTTTCCAACAGAACGAGGATAAGTGAAGATCAAATTTGCTCTACAATCTTTTTTAAAAGAAATGAAGAGGAAAAGACCACGGGACGCTTCAGCTCAACGAAGACAAAAACAAATAAAAACAAACACGGGGTACACTTGAAGCAAGACGAACGAAAGCCTCCCTCCTCCATCCAAAGCGCGCACACGACTCCCCACGCAAATGCCACGCCTGAAGGGCAGTCCATTACGTATTACGGCCAAGAACGTATCTCTATCGGACATGGGGTAATCTGGATGTCAACGAGTCTATCTCATTGGCATCCTGGTAAGGAATTTCAGCAGTAGTCCACGGGGACGCCCATGCTCAAATTCACATACCTCGCAACCTGCCCAATATCAATCAGAAGACAACCGCCCAGACTGGACCCATGGCCAGGCCACTCCCGGGTCGTCATCCACAGCCAATGCAACGCGTGCACCCAGAAGCCAAAATATATCAAGGAAACAAAACGAGATTCTGCAAGGTCAGCCAGTCCGCAACCCTTCTGACACAGGGTCTCGCCAGCTACAGTACTCTGCCATCTCCTGCCGTTGTAAGATACTCTGTAAGGAGACTGATAATTTCTTCCTCAAACACTGAATATTCCAGGCATCGGTAATACCTCGACCATTTCTCCTTCAGACTTCGTCTTCATGGTTTCCCTGTTCCTGGTCCAAGCCAGCGGAATATCAGTGGACAAATCTAGGCCAGCCGATTGAGAGTGACAAAGCATTCCTGTGCTCGGAATATTAAGAAAGGGAGAACACATAATCACAATCCACTAGACAGGGCTGCGCTGGGATGTACATACACACTATTGCAGCTTTCCGTGCGTCATGGGCATTCGGCATCGTTCCATTGCGAGGAAGAGGTCAAGGTCAGCTGGCTGCAGGAAGTGAGCTGAAAGCCAACACAGCCTCAGTCTCGATCTCAGCCTCAGTGGTTCTTCCCGTTTCGATGTATGCATTCCCATACGGAGTAAGACACCTCATACATGTACGAGAATACATGTCATGTACGGCACACATGTACTCTGCACCTTCTGATATCAACGCCCCGCGACAAATACACCACCCCCCTTCCCTCACCGATGTTTTGCTAGGCAAGCCGTTCCTGCCTGGTTCTGGTCAGGTCAAGACAAGGAGAGAACGAACAGAGGCTTGGAGGCTGGTGGGGTTCGACCAAGCGCGTGTGTCAATGCCGAAGAGATGCTTCTCATACGGCAGGCAGGCAGGCAGGGACGGCCTTCCGTTTTTGCAGGCCTATCGAAAGAGTACTAGGTGTTTTCACTGTTCCTTTTTGCTTCTTTCAAGGCCGTCCTATCTCGAATCCCCAGAGCTTATGGGGTAGTTTCATTGACGAAGCTTTATTACGTGCCCCTCGATTGTGGTCAACAAGGGCATATGGTTGAGCTATTATTTGGTTTCTCCATCTCATGGGAGTACATGGAGATGTTCTCCATACACTCCGTAGTACTGCAACGCTCTGGTCTCACCAGCCTTGTACATGTATGTATTAGAGGACGACAGAATGGGCAAAGGACAAGGAAAGGGTGAGGGAAAACCACAAGAAGTAGACACCACACACGCCGAAAAAAGAAGCTACGGGGGTCCCCGTTCTCTAGTCCGCCGGAAGGGAAAAAGAAAATAAGTCAACGGGCTGTAAAACGCTCACCGAAATGACGTATTTGGTGCCGTCCAGCCGCAGCCTAGCACCAAACCAGCATCCTTTCAAGCTTTGACTGCTAGAAAAGGTAAGAAAGGCGGAAAATATTTTAAACGAAAAATAGTCTTTGATGGTGGCCTTGACTCTGCTGACTTTCTTTGACAGTCTTTGCCGAATATGCTTATCTTGGGGCCAGTGACCGAACGGGAACGGGTGGCGGTGCATGTCGGTTTTGTGTGTCTTGTCCCCTTGTCCCTATTCTTTTGACGACGAGACCGCCACGCGCCTCCCATGCAACGCTCCACGCCTCCTCGCCCTCTCACGCGTCCCCACACGCCTTGCCCGCCCTTTCCCTCCAGACTTCGCACGCATGGGCTAGCTTTCCTTTTGTTTTGTGCTTTCAGTTGTCTTGCGCCTCCTTTGTTTGTTTCAATGTTTCGATCCTTTCCCTCTCCCTTGTTTTTCAGCCCGCCACCTAATATTGCCAACCATGGCACTAGACACGAGCTGACAGCAGGGGTAAGCAAACATGCCATACAGGACAGCCCAGATGAAAGAGAATTGCGCGCGAAAGGGAGAAGTAAATGAGTGAGAGTTTCTTGCTGAGACGGCTCGCACGGCTTCCACGAGGAATCGATTGTAGCTATTTAGGGAAAATGAGGCAACGAAAAAGAAAGAAAGAAACAACGAGATTGAAGGGGCTGATCTTCACGCAACGGCGAAACGAGACAAGAGAAACAATGAAAAGAAAAGAGAAAATAGGTCGCCGATCCATTACGTGCGTGTACGAAGTAATACGGAGTACGCCGTGCAGCCCGCGTTCCAACCGTTCCTCCTGGGCTTTCTTTTTGGCTTTTTGTCTCCTGAGGCTCAGATGCGCCTCATGGAGTCAACGACCTGCCCCGAAATGAAGACCAGCACGCCTTCCCCCTGCAAGCTTCTGGTCCAGGCCCTCTCCCTGCCAGGATCTCAATTCGTACTGGCAGTATTGTACGAGTATGTACATGATGCTCCTCCGATACCCCGTACGATACCTCACCATCATTGTCGTACCCGTAATGCAACATCGAAAACGCTTGGGCGACAACCACCGGTTATTTTATTTGTGAGATCGTGTCGTTCTCGTGAGGGAATCTAACAAAGCATATTGGCCCATGTCTTTCGTCCATCCATCGTACTGCGTTGACATTTATGATAAGATGTTTTAGGGAAGCAATAATGGGTGCGTCACCGTTGCGAGTAAACAGAATTGACAGCTCCAAGCCTTTCCGCACTCCATACGAGGAGTATCTGACCGGTCACAGCGTCCCGGCCCTGACATGGCAAAAACATGCCAATCTTGGATCTGTCTTGTTCTTCCTGAGAAACCCCCTTCCTTCTCCTTCTTTCATCCCCATATTTTTCAATATTCCCTCGTTGTTCGGCAGAGCCCGCTGGAAGGGTGCAGTGGGGGGGATCTTACGTGCAATGTACTCGTACAGGGGCTACAGGGGCTGGAGAGTATCTTACAACATGTCCATGTACGGAAAAGGGGGACACTATTCCACACAGGGCGGGTGACGGCGGCCTCCCCGAGATTTTCCTGCTATCGCCTTTTCTTTTTCTCTTTCTCTACCTTGTGTCCACGCCCTTCCTGCAGCCTGCCTTTTCCTCGTGCAAAAAAAAATACACATTAAAGCTGCACGGTCGAGAAAGCGATCGGAGCATGTGCGCAGACGCGCATTCGTAAACGCTTGCCGTTTTGTGTCTGTGATGTGCAGGCATAAGCACACACAGATATCTACTGCAGAACACAGCACAAATGCTGTCGTACACGGGCCATTGTGTAGCGCCTCTATATTAGTTCTGGGCTATTCATAGGCACGGTTATATATTTGCGCTATGGCGAGGAAGCTCAGTATTAAGGCGCACAAAACAACGTTCAACTGCACACGAAAACAGCATGTACACAGAAGCAATCTCGGCACGTGGTATATCTTCAAAATATCCTTCTCGAGTCGTTTGTGTTGCTCTCGTGCTATTCGTTTTGTACCAGTTGTACACGTACCACGTACGCGGAAGCGCTTGATGCCGAAGCTGAAGTCCATTTGCCTTTTTCAATATTGCGCCTCTTTTTTCTGGTCTGCTCCTTCCTTTAGAGCTTTTCTCCTGGCTTCCTGGTGTCCTTTCTTCGCCTGCATCATTGGCCCCACTCCACCCAGTCTGCCAGCATGCCGTTCTTCTTCTTTTGGCTGTGTTGGTTCGAGTATTTCCACGCAAGGAATCACGATTGGTCCGATGACGCTTGCTAGCGCTGCATTTGAGATCTGTGTAAAAAAAGAGGAAGTGGGACAGACACTAAAAAGAAAAAAATGAAATAAATGTGACCGATATTCAGAAATTGCAGGGGTGCTCTTTCACTCTGCTCAGGATTGGCTCTTTCTCTCCTGTCTCGCCGCCTGACACATCTCGCCTCGCATTCTGCATTTATGTCTTTCGCCTTACTTTTCGTTGTGATTGTGTGAGTGTATGCGTGTGAGTGTGAGCGTGTCAGAGTTGATTCCCCTTTCCCGTTCAGTCCTTGATCACTGTCGGCTCTCCCCGCGCTTTCCCTCTCTCAACATCCTCGTCCCCTTTGCTGGGTCGTGCCTTCTGAATAAATGAATATTAGTACATGTACATGTACATGTACGGAGTACTGTTCTTGGACCGACCAAAAAATATTTTCTCATCTTTTCTTTTGGGCCTCATTCCGCACCACCACTTTCGCGAAAAGCCTCCCAGCTCGTCACTAGCGCAAACCGCACCCCCCCTCCCCAATTTTCTCTTCTATTCGTTTATTTTACACACCCTTCCCTTCTGTAGAATACCGAGTACATGTATACGTATTTTCTTTAAAAAATTAAGCAATATTTTTATCCCACACCCCACCATGAGCACACGATCAGCCCATTTTCCGTTTCTTCGTCACTTTCCCCGTCCCCCCATGCCGATTTTGGTCTTTCAAATGCCAGCCAACAGGATCCCGACAAAATCGGTCAGAGGTCGTGAGCGCAAGTGTTGCATCGGCAGCCCAAAAGAGAAAGAGATGGGCGAGTAGCGACGCGTAAACGAATGTAAAAAAAGAGACGAAAAAGAAGTCAGCCCCTTCTTTCTTTCTCTCGCTCTCTCTCCGCTTTTTTATTCGTTTGTCCGAGAGGCCCAAATCTAGACCAATAGCAAGAATAACGAGGGAGGGAAACCATTTTTAGGCGATTGCGTTAGGCCGTATTGTGGGATATTATTCTTAAACCCAATTCGAATGAGCTCATCGATTTGTCATTCTTTTCCGTCCATTCCTATCTATTTCCTCCTCACTTTATTAAAGTTGTCGTTCTCCCTATCCTGTCTATCTACGAAGAATAATACCCTTTCCCGGCGCTCCTCCCTGGACAAATTGAACCGTGCCTCGCCCAGGGAAATAAAGGGCTTATCGTGCACAAGCGTTCGATCGATCTCCAAACACGCGGCACAAGATTTCAGCGCACTATTGCATGGGGCGCGATTCATATTACCCGGTCGTGTCTCCTGGCTTTTGTGTCCAAGCTTACGTCGTATTAAAATACATCTTTAATTGTAATATTTCTTACGTCTACATAACTGTTTAGCGACTTCTTAGCCTCTAAGCATACGTCTCACCCTTTTTTGTGATTAAAATATTGAAAGGCTGTGCAGGGTTTTTCTTTTCTTCTCACTCTTTTCTTTTTCTTCTCGGAAAAGTCTTCTTTTGGCTCACAGATAAACATGGCTTTCTATCTCACTTCACTTTTTCCTTTCGCGAACCGCGAGAAAATACAGAATCCAGGTAACCCCAGGCCTTAGGACCGATTTGTTAAGACCCATAGGGACCCGAAGGATGACCTAGGAGAGGGACCCGAGGACCCAGCTCGCAAGCAACACAACCCCAAAATCTTAAATTTAACAATTTAAAAATAAGACGGAATCTCTTGTTCCTGCTTAGTTTTATCGATGACGGTAAAGTATTTGGGAATCTGACGGGAAGCAAGTAAGATACTTTGATACCTACCGGCACGGTGTACATGTGCCTGTATTTTATCTTTTAATTTTCTGTGCAGGTGTTTTTTCTGTTTTTCTTTCATCCTAGTGCCAACAGCCAACAACCAAGCGTTGCACATGTTTTTTTTTTCCCAGGCGCGACGCCGTTGACAAGCCCAACCACGGCAGACCATGATTTTCTTTCCTTTTTCTTTCTTGCTTTCGGCCCCGTACCGATCTTTTAGGCCCTTACCGTTGAAACGGTCTCATCCCCTAAATTCAACAACAGTCTAAAACAAAACGCTCCTTGTGTCTATGTATGTAGAGTTGGCGGCATCTTCTTTCTTCCATTCCTATTCTTACTTTCTTTTTTGCACTTGCCTTTCTTCTTTCAAGTCATTCTTTCCCATTTTTATTTGCTTCTTTTGTTCCCCTCTCTTTTTGTCTTATTGTCCGCAAAGTATTTCCACATGTTCGGAGCAAATGCATCTCGCGTGTCTCGCATTGCCATCACTTTTCCTCTTTGCCCTTCATCAAACCTAGTGAACGCGAAAAGAGACACTACTTTTATTAGGGCTGCTCCGTAAGTGTCAATATTCTAGAATATTGTCGATGCCGAAAACATCAGATGTAGGTTTCGTAAGAAAAAAAGGTGTGTATTTGGGCATGTACATGTTACACATGCATCGTATCAAATATCCAGATCCCAGATATCTCTTGTTCTTGAACAAACGCTGCTGGGCGGCGCTATTGCAACGCTTGAGGCGTCGGTTAAACTGGCTCACTGGTTCGTTGTCTGTGCGGGCGGTCCCAGGGCCGTTTTTCGTTTTTCCGTTTTTCTCTTGATGTCGGTCCCAGAAGAGGCCAGGTCGTGGGCAAGAGGCCCACAGCGGGCAGACTCCTTCCCACCTTGCCTCACGGACTCGATATTGTCCCTATGCCCCCCTGCCCAAGGGGTACGCCGGCAGGACGTCACCTATCTTACGAGTATGTAGGATACTTACTTTGACTCGAGCACAGTAGTACGATGCAAATAAAATCATACTTCAGTATTTGTACTCTATACTTTGTACATGTACGTACTGTACGGAGTACCTCAGCAGGTCCGATCCGTTCAAGCAAGAATCTCGATTTTGGTCCTGAATCGTGTGTGTGCACGCACACTTTCCACTCCACCTCTACGTCAGTTTATGCGATGCTCGAGAAAGTATTTTTTTTAAAAAAAAAAACATATCTTTCGGTGCTTGCCACGCCTGTGACGCTATACACCGTAAGCATGCGCTTGCTGGCTTTTCATCTACGCCCCGAGCCCCCAAACCGACAACGTACATGTATCTCACTGAACTTAACCAACAAGAACTTGTTATGTGTGTAGCGTGGCCAGGTTCTCAATTTTATTCTGCAACAAACCTGCGGACACTGAAAAGAACCAAACAACGGCGGCAGGAAATAAGCAGACGAAAAAGACGGGTAACAACTGCCGTATGCGACCACTGCCTGCAAGCATCCGCGCCTGCAGGATTGTTCCTAGTGGCGATGGGCGATGGGCGATAGGCGATGGGCAGCGAGAGAAAGGATGATCGTTATCGGATGGCTCCCCTCAACGGGCCGCTGGGCATGGATGAGGCTTGTATTTGTATATGTAAGTCAGACGGGCTCTCTGCGAGATTTCCCACTCCGTGGAGTTCTTTAGTAAGATAAATACGGAGTTTTTCTGGATGAGCCATTGCGAGAACTTCATTCTTAGGATTTGGATGAACGGTGCCATGTTCCGAACTAGCCTGCCCTTGTTCCTCTACAATGCCATTTGCCTTGATCTCGCTTGGACGAGATGTGGGATATGCACGTCAATGACTTTGTGTCAGGCCGAAATGCCATTTTTTTCCTTCTTAAAGACGAGCCCCTTGCGTGCTGGTTTTATTTGTCAAGCTGAGCATGTAAACGAAAGTCTTTAGGGATGACAAAACAAGTCTCGCAATTCTTTGTTGGTATTTAAGGGCCATGGCAACAATTGCCGCTCTAGGTGTCATTGTTCGATACACGACGGGGAAGCTAGAGATGTTACTGCTGCTAGGCTCTGCTAAGCAATGTCCACTAAAAGGAAACTAGGTGGCCCCTACCTGCTGTCAAACTGTCAGGAATGCTGCAACCGACACCAGACCACGGAGCCCAGGGATGGATGCGCTGGCGTCTTGTCTGGCGTGGGGAGAGGGAAGATGAGGGGGCTAGTGGGCAAGATGGAACGAGATTGGGATGGAGATGAAATGGAGATGATGGGTAACGCGATGGAGATTTCCGAGGGGAAAGGGGGGCGAGAGCTGTTGCCACGCTGCTGCCATGCGTTTCCCGCCTTCTCGTTGTTTTCGCGCCCGTTTTCGGAAGGGGAGACAACGAGCAGTTTGCAATCGCACATTTCGACGTGGTTGGAAGCCTGCATCTGTGGCCGGTGTAGCCATGGCCTGTCGCCATTTCAAAGGCAACAAGAGCGAGGCGATCCGACGAGTACGGGGAATAGTTCCCAGAGAGAAGAGAAAGAGCCTCGCAAGCACTTAATCGATAAACATAGCGCCGTATAACTGTACTATATCGCACACTATTATTAAATGCACCGTCGGACGGTTGTCGTCTTTTTTCTTACCCGATGGTTTGTATTTTTTTTTTTCTTTATATGAACTTTCTTCTTCTCTTTCTTCTTCTCTTTTTCTTCTTCTTTTTCTTTTTCTTCTTTAAATCGAGAGAAGTAAAAGAGACATAAAAAGAATGGCCAGATTCTTGCTTCTTGTTTAGCATGCTTGCCTTCCATTTCGCTTCCTTTGTCCCGTGGCTGGAGTTGCTCTTTCCACTATGCCTCGCTTGTCTCGCTTGTATCGTAAAGCCGTAAGATCTAGAAATTGCAACTTCAGAAGCCTCCACTTGTAAGAGGACCCTCTTTGGGACAAAGTGATAGCCTTTTATGTTACTTGTAAATGTATTCTCTCTCTCTAAATGTGTGATAATGTACGAGGACGGAGGATACGTCGTATATGTACATGCATGCTCTCTGTAAAAAAAATAAAAAAGAAAAGAAAAGAAAAGAAAAGAAAACAGCGTATAGCACTACTACCGGCCGGGTCTTTGCAGTAAAAATGGCCTCGTGCAGGTTGCAAGCTTGTGGGCTTCCGTACTCTCATTTTCTACTCAGTAGCTGTCGCGAAAAGGGAGAAGAGAAAAAAAAAGACACAATCTCGCACCCCTTTCAGTCCCCCTGTCGACCCACTCACTATTGCTGCATCGCTCTCACATCTTAGCTCTCAACAAGCTGAATCTGCCTTTTTCCTTTTTGACTTCTTTCGTCTCTTGTCACATTTTGCTTTACCCACCTTGCCTAATTGGGACGCACCTTGTCGTTAGGACTAGCCAAAAGTGGCCCTCAGAATACTCAGTAGGCAAGAAGACGTGACAGGTGTGTGATTTATATTTATATTCTTTTATGCACTTTGTACTTTCGCAAGTATTTTTCTCCTTTCCGTCTTCTAACTGGCTCAACAACGGCAACTGCGTTGCAAACAAAACGACGGTTGTGCAGTCTTTCAATAAGGTTGTCAGCCATCATGAAATGACAGCTGATCATTCACATTTCCCCTTTCGTTGTATTCCTTTTTTAATTTGGTATTTTTTGGTCTATTTCCTGTCTTTGCTTTATCGAAAATCAATGCACTCTACGAGTATTATTCGGCCTATTTTTGGGCTTGCTATTTGTAAGATATGTACTCGTACAGTCTATTTTACCGCTTGTGCACCTCCCAATTCCCCGGTCCCCAGTCCAGGCACCGCCTTTAATCACCCCAATCCCAGGCCGTGCCCCATCTCAAATCCCAACGATCTCGACGACCAAACCTGGTTATCGTAAAAAGGTCACGAAAATTAAAAATTGTCCTGGCGGTTAGGGTGCGAGTGACCCGGTGACCAACAACATGGGCACAGCCCTATCCTATCTGCCCTGCCAGCTTTAAAATTCCACTGTCCAGAAGGAAAGCATAAGAAGATAGTGAAAAATAAATGAACAATGTCTTCGACTGAGCACACGGATAACTGTTGTCTTGGCCATATGCAAGGGAACTTTTCTCATCACATTTTCTTTATTCTCAACTTTACATTGAACCACCGTCTGCGCATCGCTGCGCAAGCACCCTATCTTCCCCTTCCCACATCGGTGCCGTTTATCGCTTTTGTTTGTGTCCCTTTTTGTACGCTCAATTCGTTATTTTCTCCCTCCTTCTCAGAGCAAACCGACATGCATATGCACACGCCCCTACCTTCCTACCCTGCACACCCACTTGCTGTGCCCACCCCTTTCCCAACCCAGAGATTCGCTCTTACCCACTCAAACTCATCCCGTCCCATCGCGCGTTCCCAAGTCAAGCCCCCAGGCCAGGTCCGTTCCCAGGCCTGCTCCCAGTCCCAGTCCCAGGCCCAGGAGCCGCTGGGACGCTCCTCCCCTCCCCCGTCGTGTCTGTCCCAGCCCACAGGTCCAGTCCAGTCCCAGTCTATTCCAGCCCCGCCCGCCGCGTTCAGCCCCGGCGCACCTGCCTGTTGCTTGTGGTGTCTTTGCAGTGCTTGTTTTTTCGTCTTCGTCTCTCCTTCCCTGCTGGCATGGGCATGGCATGGCCTGGCCCTTTTTGCGCTTTCCCTTCAGCGGCTGGCACCTTCCTCTGGCACGCACCGCACCAACGGTCCTTCCCTGATGGATACATGACTAGACGTCTGCCCACTGCACACCGCGAAACTTCCTGTATTTGAAAATTTACCTTTTGGGTTTTTCTTTGAGAACCTCCGACCTTTACTTCTCGACATTTCTCCGTTCTCCTTTCTCGTCGTTTATCCGCCTCCCGTCTTCTTGCTCTCCATTTGCCTTCTCCCCTGGTGCCTTTGCTCGAATACCTGACCTCCTCTTTTCTTCCTGTCGCATTTTAAAACTCAGTCCTCTCCTCCTATTCTTATTTCTTTGCCCTCCATTTACAAATCCCCCTTTCGACTTGCTTTCTTCTCCCATCCACCCTTGGCCCACCGCGATACGACTGCCAGCGAAGCACCTGTCAACCACGCGCGAAGTCTCGGGATCTCTTCCCTTGTCTGGCTTTGGTTTCCTGCACACGGGACGATCGAGTCAACAACACTCGAGCTCAAACTCAAAAACCGGGGCCGAGCCGAAAAAAAGCACGAACCAACGAACCACGAAACAGATTTACAGATCACAGATCACAGATCCCACACAGATCACAGAGATCGCGACCACAGTACCGAGACACAACCACGAACACTTTGCCCCATGTACCCAGCGCCGGCCAGCTTCGTCGAATAAGACCGGCTGCGGGACTGTCCTAACGGCGCCTGCACAGCGATTCTCTCCCGTCCGCTATGGAAGTGGGCGAGAGCGCACGGCAAAGGTGAGCTTCGCAAGTTATTGACAAGAGCATGTTGTTGCCCGGCTGTCACGCTGTCAGACTGCCAGGCTGTCCGCCCTCGACCCTACTTGCGTATATACCTGTGCACATGCTCATACCTCCTCCCTAGGATATCTCCTGCCAACCACCCTCGCCGCATCCTCAACGGCGACTACTTTGACCAAGCACGAGGCGGAGACGTGAGAGGTCCGCGGAACAACACCAGCGGTAGCAGCAGAGAACGAGACACTTCCACAATGGCAACAGCAGCGCTCATCAGCCCAAACACACCTCACTACCCACACCACCCATCATCGTCGTCCTACTCCTTTAGTAACTACTACCAAAGCCAGCAAGGGCAGGGACAGCAGCAGCAGCAGCATCAGCAAGGCCCGCAAGGCCATCATAGCTACCACCAGCAGTACGCCCACAACCACAGTCACGCATCGCCCACCGCAGCCACCGCCGGCATGATCTCCCCTGTTGAGTCGCGCCGTACGTCGGACGACCATGACATGTCCAGCACAAGCGGCCACCGCCAGTCTCTGCCCTCTCTCAAGGACGTCATTGGCAAGAACCCGTCTTCGAGCTACCACCACCCTTCCTCCCACCCCCCTTCCTCGACGACACCCAGCGGACCACCACCTCAGCAGAGCAGCTTGCCCTCGCCCTTTTCGACCTCTGCACCCGCACGGCCGTTCCCAGCCGAGTCACCAAGTGACATGCAGCAGCACTCGCCCGGGGCTATGCAGCACCCGTACCCGTACGGCCAGCGGCCAGAACCGAGCTCCTCCTTTGCGGCACCGCCGCGGCCACCATTGTCTCGCCGGGCATCGCCACCGCTATCTGGCGAGCCATCCCACCCACAACAGGGAGGTCCTTCGTCTATGCAGTCGCTTCTTCACTCACAGCCACCACCGCAACCGCCGCAACCGCCGCAACAGCATGCGCCAATGTATCCACCACACTCATCGCAACACTCCCCTCATCCTTCGCACCATCAGCGTCCGCAAGACCAGCCGCCTTACCACCATGGCCCGCCACCACCGGATGACGGACGCCCACACGACGAGAGCCCGCCTCCGCACCATGCCTATCCTCCTTACCACCAACAGCATCACCAACACCCGTCGTACCCTCCCAGTCGACACCGCAACAGCCGTTGCCGCCACCTCCACCTAACCAGAGCCACATGTCGTACCCGGGCTCGCCGCGCCACTCGGGACCGCCTTCGCTGCCGTCTCCATTCGAGCCTCACGCACCGCCTATGCAGGAGTCCCCGGTCGACTACAACCGCTCGCGCAACCGCTATGACCAGACCGTTTCTCGCCACTTTGAATCTTGGAATTACATAGAATACCTGGCAAGAGTGAGTTTCTCTCAGCAGAGCCGCATCTTTGCTGTGCCCTCCGCCCCGTTTTTGTCACTATCTGTGTTTGTGTTTGTATTTGTATTTGTATCGTTACAGGATTTGCTAACACGACGTCCAGATCGGCAGCAACTCCCGGACAATTTACAACTTCGCCGAGGCATTTGGCAGCCTTGCGCGCGAAGAGCACGGCCCGCACCCGATGCCTGGTCGCATGCCCAGCGACCGTGAAGTCCATGAGATGATCAACAACGCAGAGTGGCTCAAGACCATGCTCGAGAGCCTGCGCCACATGGTCCGTGAGGTCAACGAGGGCGGATCGGGCACCAGTGGCAACGGTAACGGCAGTGGAAATGGTTCCGGTAACGGTGGCCGTCAGAAGAACATGGACGATATGGATATGCCCATGTACAACGACCAGGGGAACAAGCCATATGGCATGGAGGTCAAGAAGCGGAGAGGCGTACGTATTTGTTTTTGTCCCTTACTTGTGTTGCGCTGCTGCCATTACGTTTTCACTAACAACGTCTTTCAGAGAGCCGCCCCGCCTGGACGTTGCCATAGCTGCAACCGCATCGACACCCCGAATGGCGTCGCGGGCCCGACGGTGCCCGCACTTTGTGCAATGCTTGCGGTCTACACTACGCCAAGCTCGAGCGGAAGAAGCAGCTCGAGGGTCGGCAAATTCGACCCAAGCATCCTGATTCTCGATGACGGACATATACATTTGGCGAGCATAGCAGGTGTTATGAACGCCCAACGAAAGCCGAAACAAAATCAACAAACAGCGAAAAAGCGACTGCTCTAATTTTTCTTTATTTTTATAACGTCTTTTTTTTCGTTTGCTTATGTGTGGGATGAACGGACACATTTGGCGCTGGCCAACAAAACGAGCCTGAGCAGGAGAAACGCGATAACTGGTATACCTTTTTGGTTTTGGGTTGCACTGATTTTTATACGTCGATCTATCCTTTTTTTTCTTCTATTTTCTTTCCTTTTCTTTCCTTTTTCTTTCCTATTTTCTTTCCACGTCCGCTATGGGAGCATGGACGCGGAGCACAAAACATTTCGGAAATCAACAAAACTAAACCAATACAAGCATTTACCCGGACAGAAGCTTGCTTTTCACACCCCTCACCCCCATCTCAACAAAACAACAAAACAACAAAAAGGTCGTCGAACACCAATGTTTCTAGGCGAATATACCCCCTTCATTTTTCTTTTCTACTTTACGGTCATCTTCTACTCTTGTTGGTTTATCAAATTTATGGAGCGCTATTCTCAAGCTTTTTTTTCATATATATACCATACATATAAAGCATAAAGATTTTGAGACGTGTAAAAGACGCTGGCACTTGTCTTACTCACCGTGACTATGTATGCGAAAGCGCTTCCCAGGACCCTACTTGGATTTGACGTTGGTCTGACCCTGGCTTACCGCATGATACTGGTTTTTGAGCCCAGGCAGCGTGGCCACTATCTCAGGGCCCTTTACTCAACGGCCTCTGTCTTGGAAAAAAATATCTCCTTTTCTTGTCTTCTTGCCTGCTTTTGTTAATACCATCGTTGTCACAAGCCTTGTCCGATCGATCATGTCGTACCTTGTATGATGTGACATGAATGCGATGCAGGAATTTTTTTCTTTTTCCAAGAGAAGTGGCCTAGTACAAGTGGAGGCAAAGGGCCAGGCTATACATTATTCTCGGCATTCCTGTACAACAATGGCGTGTAGGACCGCATCCTGTGTGTTACGTGCTTATGCGTGAAGAAACTCGGGTTAGCTGGTTGATACTAGATTGAGTTGATATCTATTATTATCGTAAGCCTTCTGATTTTTGAATAAAAAAAGAGCAAAACAGTATTTGGCTTGTGCCGTTTAGCAAGGTATAACAAAAAGGAAGACCAAAATGACATCGTAATAAATTACGCAGGCTCTCAAAATCTAGATCCTGCAACCACATATTTATCTAATGTGTGGATAATCAACAGTTTGCAGAAAAAGAGATTACTTTAGCAGCATACGCATATGCAAACGGCTTTTGACAGCATTACACATTACATGAGCTGCATTATGATTTCAGAGTCCAAGTTCAATTGATTACGTCTTCTCTTAAACGCGAATGAAAAAAAACTCCACGTATTATTAACAGCCTCTCGGTAGACCTACGACCTACTTAGACATGACCACCCAATAGCTAATACAGACAATGAAGAAGAAGGGGAATAGTAATAAAAATAGAAAAGCATAGGCCAGAATCCTGCCTTCACAACCGACTTCTTCCTGAAATGGATAAAGCCTTCACAGCCAAGAAAAGGAAATACAAAAAAAAGCATCTGATATACACTGGCTACTGCCAGTCATACCCACGTCGTAATCGAGGTTACTTTCCCTTCTTACAGAATCAGAGCACCCGCAAGAGTGAAGAAGAAGACGATACCGGAGATAACAATGGGGCTCTTGTCCATGGGGCCCATGGCCGTGACACCAGCGTTCTTGCTTGACGTGGGCGACGCCGTGCTGGAGCCAGAGCCGGGAGCAGCCAACGAGACGCTGGTGGAGCCAGAGTTCTGCGAGCCCGCACCGTCGAGACCGGGACCGGTACCCGCACCACTCTTCAGGTAGGTCGAGGCATCAGCAGGCATAGCCGGCAGCAGCGTCGAGTCGACCAGCCAGTTGCTGTCCTTGGTGGGGCAGGCCTGGGAGTTGGTCGTGGACGTGAAGCCGCCGTTACCAGTGGGGAGCCGGGTAGGCACTCAGGGCACTCGCAAACTTAGTGAAGCCGGGCAGCTCGCTGACACTTGAACCGTCGATCGAGGCAATGCCAAAGTCGTTGACCTCCAGGGCGTACTCGTACATGAGGCCGCCAGAGTAAACACCGGTCATCTCCGCAGTTATCATCAGGGCACCAACCTCGCCAAAGTCACGGCCGTTGGTTATGCAGCCGTACTCGGACAGGAAGATGGGCAGGCCGTAGCCGGTGAAGTTCTTGACCTTCTGGTCCCAGCCGGACACGTCAAAGTTGGTGTTGCACCACGAGTAGTCGTTGAAAGCGAAGAAGTCGCTGCGCTCATCGTCCGTGCCGCAGTTCATATAGTCAGCAAGCTGCATGCGGTTCTGGGACACATATCGGCAGCCGAGTAGCCAACGGGCACCTTGCGGTAGCCGCGCTCAAGAGATGTACTGGCGCATGTCGCGGGTGACGGCCTTGACGTAAGGGCCGAGAGGGTGGAGGCAGCAGTCGAGTTGATAACCTCGTTGCCGGAGAAGAAGGCCATGGTGTTGGGGTACTTGACGAACTCGTCAATGGTGGCGAAGACGCTCTGGAGGTAGACGGCGTTGTACGAGGGCGCTGGGTTCTCGCGGTTGATCGAGTAGAGCGGGTTGTTGACATCGAGAATAGATAGATGCCGGCGCCGCCAGGGGCGTTCATGCAGTCATCTGGGTCTTGGAGTTGTCGATGGTGTAGACGCGGATCGTGTTGACGCCCAGCTTCTTTGAACTCAGCAATGTCGCGGTTGCAGACCGAGGTATCGGCCAGGGGATCGGCCAGGTTGGACGAGCCGCCAGGCTGGTAGTCAATGCCGCGGACGTAGAAGCGCGAGCTGCCGGCCCAGAAGGCTGTTACCAAGGAAGTCAGTAGGGGCTTGGGATACCACGATGGAACGAAACACTTACGCCATTCTTTGCCGAAAGGGTAGGGGACTTACCGTTGCCAGACGCCGTAACGGCAGTGATTGAGTTGGCACGGTCGGCAAGCTGAGGAGTCGTCTTGGAGGGGTGGCCGCAACAAGAGTCGCCGACAGGACGGCAGCCGCAGAGGCAAGCGAGAAAGACCGCATTGTGTGAGTTGAGGTTGGAGTTGTGATCAAAGAAAAAAAAAAGAACACCGTCAAAATAGATGGTGCAAAAATCGGCGTCAATGAGCGACAGCTGAAAGGTGTCAAGAAAAATGCTGTTTGAGAGAGTGTATGAAGCGAAAGAACGAGGGACGATGTCGACTACACACGATATCCGTTGAAACAGACAATTGGCAGACGACGAGAAGAAACAATCGCGTTATTTGTTTGTCAAATGCCAGTGGCTGTATCGCTCGATTAAGAGGGATAAGAGGGCTTGGCGCGTGGGCGAGGGACCTCGAGAATGGGAAAGAAGAAAGCAAAGTAATAAAGCGTCGCGAAATTCAAAAGGACCAAACGATAGATGGTCGTGGGGTAGCGAGACGACGAGAAGAATGTGTCGAACAAAAGGAGGAAGAAAACACCAGCAAAAAAGAGAGAAAACTGTGATGAAACAAGAAAACAGGCGATGGCGAGGGAAGGAGGGAACGGACACTTAAAGAACGAAAGAGGAAAGAAGGTACGGAGCATGTACATGGACATGTATCTTACCTCCGAAACCCGTATAGGTGGATGTTGACGAGGGGGCAAGCCTGGCAAAAAGAAGGGGTGAGCATGCAAGAACTCGCCAAACCCCCAGAAAGCAGGAAAATTCTTGGAAGTCCACCCGCCCAAAAGTGGGAGAGCGTACCAGTGAACCAAGCATGCACTCCAGTCTCCAGCGGAAGGAATGCGCGCCTGGGCCAGGGAGGGCCAAGAGGGTGGGAAAAGAAGGGCCCTAACACGTCGTCTTGGCACAACGACAGCAGGGAGAAACAGGAAAGAAGGGGGGTGGTTTGGTTTACGGTTGTGGTGGCGCATTGCAACAATGTCACGCGTGCTCCATTCGATCAGGAAAGAGCGGGCGCAGAGACCAGAACGAGGAGGGGCTTCCTCGGCGAATACTTGCCGTGAAGCCAGCTCAATACGATGAGAAGGCACGACCGAGGACACGCACACCAATGCACAATACGATAATACCTCGTATTTTGGCCGCGATGGCGCGCAGAGGGACGCTTGATTGTACTCCGGCTGCTAGAGGATCGCGTTCCTGTGCCTGGTGCCATGAAAAGCGTGCCAAGACCGTCCATTGGATCGCCTCTCCAATACCCTATTTCTATTTACAGATTGCTTCGTGTGTGCTGCTGTTTTTCCATTACAGGTTCTTCGCCACTCGTTTCAGGGACCTCAGAACACGATCGACAGACATGTATCGTGATGTTCAGGAGTGCGCGTGGAGGCCGTATTGTAGAACGCTGAGGCCCCTTTTGAAGTTGAATTAGAGCCTTAAACGATGGTTTCAGGGGGGAGGGGCGCTGAAAACAGAGTAATAAGAGTAATAAGCTTACTTGTATCCTCTGTGAAATGGGGCCTCTGGCTGCTGTACATGTACTTCCATGGCTCGAGTACTTTTCAGATTGGTGTGTTGTTTGGCTTGGTTCGCTTGGCCTAGTGTGCGGGTCGTGTGGAGTGCAGCCAGAGATGTGCCCAATCAGGCGTATTATGATCGTTCCCGCCGGCGCCGACTGCTCCAACCCACCCACGACAGAAGTGCTGGCATCGATTGGCCATTGTGACTGCGCCGTCCTGTTTCAGGTCTATGGAATCGCATTGAGCGGGCAAACACCTGTGGTTTTGGCCTATTTTCCGAGATGAAGAGTATGACGGCACAGGCGCGGCCGGTTTGGATTTCAATATATCTTGCCCCATGTCCCTTGCTGTGAGACGTACGTCCAATTGCACCTTCCAGGATGCTACTTGAAACTTTTGGTTGTTCTTTCCTATTCAGGATTTATATATAAAATAATGATACTATGTACATTGCACCAAAGCTGCACCTTCCTCGTGTTCAACGTTTTTCTGCAGCAACCGTGAATTCAACTTTGAACTCAACTTCACCCCAGAAGTTCCAAGAAGTCCCAAGAAGTCCCAACGATTCTCCCTTTTTTCATTTTTTGCCCGGTTCTATTTTAGTTGTTGTTGCCAGACATCCTAGAGTCTCCAAGAGTCTCCAAGAAATCCAAGAAGCGACAAGATGTCCAAAATAACCCAGCGGTCTCCAAGTAGCTCGGCAACAATTCCACACCAGAATTCAGCAAATTTCCGAGATGCAGAGCTAACACGACTGCGCCTCACAACGGCCGCCACGGCATTTCGACGAAATGTGATTCAGTCAAAACGACAGCCCGTTGGAACGCATTGAGACGGCACATCTCGTACCCGGGCACGACACGTCTTGTGCATCGCTGCCCAGGATGACAAAAAGGGATGAAAATCGAATAGAAGATGACAAGAAAAACAAAGAAAGAAACAGTAGCAAAACGAACGGCCAAGACACAAAAAAAAAGAGAGAAAAGAAACAAACAGAAACAACGGCTGAACACACCAGGCCATGTAAATGCACCAGACCGCAATGTTAACACAAGAGAAAGGGGAAAAAAGAACATGGGAAAAGGGAGGCGTCTACACAGCCTGGATGTAGCTGGCCGGCACGCTCTTCGTCACGCCTCCCTTTTCAACCTCTGCCCAGCCGTCGCCCGGGTCCTCCTTGACCAGAACAAACCTCTCGCCCTCGGCCATGCTGTGCTCGGCATCATTTTGCGCTGCGTACGCGTACAGCGCCTCCACGTACTTGAGCTTCTTGGCGCCGCGCCGATGGTGCCACTGCAGGCCCCTTCTTGCGGCTGGCAGTCGTTGTGTTGTTGGTGCTGATCGACGAGCCGCTGTTCGAGTACGTCGACTGGCCCGTGTTCTGAGGAAGCCATTGCGGCCGGCATAGCTGGGGCAGCTTCCACGTAGGAAGCTGGCACCAGTCCTTCCTTGTAGCCCAACCGCACCTTGACCCAGCCAGATCCCGAGTCCGGCTCTAGAATATCGATGTCGCGACCCTCGGGCACTGACAGCTCGCCGTCGCCGTTGGCCTCAAATGCGTACAGCATTTCCCCTTTTGGCGGTCGTGGCTGGCTGAGTTCTCCGGCACGCTGCCGGGAAGCTCATTGATGTATGCTGCGGGTGGCGTGCCATGATCCGACGTACTGGCCCCGACGAGCGGTTGTTGGCAGGCAGCTCTGCTGCACCGTTACCGTCGTCCTCGCCCGTCGTCGGCGACTTGGCTCCTGAAATGAGCGGTGGCACTTGCGGCGTAGCCCGAGCTGAGCGAATTCATCGTGTTGGACCTGCTAAGTTTCGGCAGCTCGGTGCTGGACGTGGATGCGCCCGCCACGGCGCCTGTTCAGCAGATGGTTCGCCGCGTCTTGCCGCTCCTGTTTGAGCTTCTTGCGTTCCTCCTTGTTTTGCTCGCCGGGACCACTCGGCCGGCACCTTCATCTCGCATTTGCTGTGGCAAGTGTAGCCGCAGTCCCGGCAGTCAAAGCCCTTGGCGGACAGACCCCAGATGCGCTCGCCGCAAAGATCGCAGTTTGTCGGAATCTTGAACGTTTGTGACTTGAAGTTGTGGTTGCGCGCGCCCACAGTAACGTCGCCGACAGCCGCTGTGATGGTGGACGTCTCGACCTCGGCCGTGATGCGCCGCCGCTCAACCTGGTGTAGCTCTTCTTGTGCGGCGAACATTTGGCTGACAACGACAACCTCGTCACGCTTTTCTGTTCCGTTCCTGATGGCCTGTTTCAGTTTCTGGATCGTCTCCACTTCTCGCCGCTTCTTATCGACTTCACGCCGCAGGTCGCCGAGTTGGCCCTTGCTCTTGTTGAGCACGTTGCGCAAAAAGATCTTGGCCATCTCGTCAACAACCATACTGTCGTCGTCATGCCACACAGGACTCGGCTCAAACGCCTTGTCCGCAGGCTCCTGCCACCCGCCCACGTTGTTGCCGCATGTACATCATGGAGTCAAGCTGCGGCAAGTTGCGCGCGATTTCTGCCGTCTGCCGGTCGATTATGCCGCCGCTCTGCACCAGCATGCCCGACTCAAGCTTGGATGCGGCTGTCCACAGGTCGTTGAGCCGCAGCGTGCGAAATTCAGACAGATCTTGCAATGAATCGAGGAGCTCGGGACGTAGTCGTGGTAGTAACGCTCTTTCTGCTTGTTGGTGACATTGATCGCAATCAGGTACGAGTTTTTGACATTGTTCATCTCGGCCAGCTGCTGCTGGTACGCTGCCTGCGCCTTGGCCTGACCAACCCGCTCTCTGTCTTCTTGCGTTTGCTCTCCACTTCGGCGCACACGGCATCGTACTTGGTCTTGACCTTGCGCAGGTCTGCGTACGAGGTGTCGCGCTCGCGCTCAACCTTTTCGGCAAAGTCAGAGTGCCGCTTGCGCAGCTCTTCAAAGCGCAGGCCGAGGGTCTGGAGTGGTGCAGCCACCTTGTTGATCAGGTCGTTGCCGTACGTGTCGTGCTCGTCCGCGCGTGCCTCGAGCGTCGTGAGCTGTGTTGTCCACGTGGTCAGAGATGCGCTCTCGAGAGAACCCGGTGTCATCGCTGGCGACTCGCCCACGCTCAGTACCGAGGATTTGCGTGTCTTCTTCTCAAAGTACTTTTTGGCCAGGGCCTTGAGCTTGGCACTGTATTCCTTCTCAATGGCGCTGCGCTCGCGGTAGAACTGCTGGATGTCGTCGAGCCACGCAATGCCGTTGGATACCAAGCGTTGGCAGGTTTGAAGCCATCCTGACAAAAAAAAAAAACACGAAAGATCAGCATCGGACAAAAACACATAGGCTGGCTGTCGTCTCTTTCTTCTCCAGTCTTCCGTCTTACCTTGAGCTCCGAGCCGAACGTCGGCGGGCTCTCCATAGTGGGCTAGCGGTCCGGCACTGACGCTCTGAAAGATTGCGGGACAGCCGGCAAGCACATCCAGAGGGCCGGGCGAGGCAGAGGTAGTTGAGAGGTGACTGCGAGGTCGCCGAGGTCGTCGAGTCCGTTGACAAGGTTGTGAAGTCGGATTGGAGAGAGAGGGGGCGTTGTGGGAGCAAGAGGTGGAAGGTGCGGATAGTGGAGGCAGTGCGGGTAGCGTGGCAGGAACGTTGAGTACCTTGCACCGCGAAACTCGTTTTCGGCGGAGTGTGACGCCAAGGGGTGGTGGTTTATTCGTGGCTGGTTTAGTGGGCGACGGCGACAGCGCGGGGAACATTACTGTGGCTCGTTTAGCAGTCATAAATAGCGGCCGACCAGCCTAGCCCACCTGTTCCCTTGGTGGCTTCCTTCTACATATTTTACTATTCGTACTGTGGTGCCCTGGTCCCAAATAGGCAGTCACTATTCTGCCGTCGCGCACCGCCTGCTGGGAAGCTCTTTCCTCGCTTGTCAACCTCGAGCTCTCCAATGCACCCCACCTATTTGTGCATTTGTTGTGCTCCAATCCTGCTTTGCATCTCTGGCTGTGCTTTCTTCAACACCTCTTTGTCTGCTGCCTCTATTGGTGCACCCTCCGCGTCCGCTTTCGCACTTCGTCTCCCTTGTTGGTGCAATCCACTATCCCAGGTACGTATTCTGCTGTTTGCGGTGGCCGACTTTTCTAAGGCTCTGTTTTTCTGGCTGTCTTTTGGCCCCTCGATTTTGTCAGATGTGTTTTCTTTCCGACACTTTCTTTTCACTGACGGCGTCTAGCTCGACTGTTTTCATTACCTCCTCCTGAACACATACCGTCAAAATGGCCGACTTGGCAAGCCGTATCACCCGGCCGGACGCGGCCGGAGCCGATCAGCCTGCCGAGGCCGACAAGCCTATCCACGACGATGCCTCTGGCCTTATCCAGAACACATACGAAGTTGAAGTCAAGCTTAGCAGCCTGCAGGGCGAGTCGGACAACCCGCTGTCGACAGTCTCGTCTTTCGAGGAGCTCGGCCTAAAGAAGTCAATTGTTGAGGGTCTCCTGGCGCTGAACTTCAAGAAGCCGTCCAAGATCCAGGAGCGTGCGCTTCCCCTCCTGCTGGCTGAGCCGCCCTGCAGCATGATCGCTCAGTCGCAGTCGGGTACGGGCAAGACGGCCGCCTTTGTGGTAACGACGCTGTCGCGCGTCGACTTTAGCCAACCGACGACACCCCAGGCCCTGGCCCTGGCTCCCAGCCGTGAGCTGGCCCGCCAGATCGAGACTGTTATCAACCAAATCGGTCAGTTCTGCGAAGGTCTCAACGTGCAAGCGGCCATTCCCGGTGCTTTCGAGCGCGGTGTGCCCGTGCAGGCCAACGTGATTGTAGGCACGCCCGGCACGGTCATGGACCTGATTCGGCGCAAGCAGCTGGACGTATCGCAGCTTAAGATGCTGGTTCTTGACGAGGCAGACAATATGCTGGACCAGCAGGGTCTGGGCGAGCAGTGCGTCCGTGTGCGCGAGAAGCTACCCGCAACATCCAGATCCTGCTGTTCTCGGCCACCTTCCGGAGAAAGTTATGCGCTACGCCGAGAAGTTTGCGCCCAACGCCAACCAGATGCGCCTACGGCAGCAGGAGCTTACAGTGCGCGGTATCTCGCAAATGTACATGGACTGTCCCTCGGAGAACGAAAAATACGACGTACTCTGCAAGCTGTACGGCCTGATGACGATCGGCTCGTCAGTCATTTTCGTCAAGACGCGCGAGAGCGCCAACGAGATCTACCGGCGCATGGAGGCGGACGGCCACAAGGTTTCGGCACTGCACGGTGCCTTTGACGGCCAGCAGCGTGACGCTTTACTCGACGACTTCCGCAACGGCAAGTCCAAGGTGCTGATCACGACAAACGTCATGGCGCGCGGCATCGACGTGTCAAGTGTGTCGATGGTCATCAACTACGACATCCCCATGAAGGGCATGGGTGACAGCGAGCCCGATGCGGAAACATACCTCCACCGTATTGGCCGCACAGGACGCTTTGGGCGTGTCGGCGTCAGTATCAGTTTCGTGCACGACCGCAAAAGCTTCACGGCGCTGGCCGATATTGCCAACCACTACGGTATCGACCTGATCCAGCTGAGCCCGACGACTGGTCGGAGACTGAAGACAAGATCCGCCGCGTCATCAAGTCGCAGCGTGCCCAGGCCGACTACAAGCCCTCGTCTGCTGCGGATGACAAAGAGAGCTCTTAGTAGGTAGCAGTGCGTCCCACTCTGAATTGAAAAGGAGATTTTCGGCTAATATATTTAGGGGAGGGTCTTTTATGACGCAGTCGCTCGGGGCCCCGTGAAATACCCGACGGGATACTCGAACGGCTACTCGGACGGGTATGCCAAGGAGAACTGGAACGGCTACTCGAGCGGCGTCTTTGGACGCCCGAACGGGTACTCGAACGGACAAGACTTTGCAACGCGTTAGATGAAGTGGCAAGACACAGAGCTGCTGACAGCCATGGCAAAGGACAGTCTGTGAAGCTGACTGTTTTCGGGCAAAAGATGGCGGAACACAAAAAGGAATGAAATGGATTGGGAAATGTACGACTGAAGAAGTGCATGCTAAAGACGGAACGACAAGATACCATAATTTAGGGAGGTGGGCATGACCTGCAAAAGGAACCGGAATGAACAGAGAAAAAAAACGATTTACTATGCGTACTTTGCCTGGCATAGATTGTTTTAGAAACTGCTGGTGTTCTTTGCGAGTGACACGCAAAGTATTGACATTTGCTGATCCCAAGAGGATGACTAATTCCGAGGTGCGCCTCAGATACATTGTTGAGAAGGAATGACTGGAGGGAGAAGAGCAGTAATGCCTCGTAGAAATACAGGAGAAGAAAGGGCACAACGTCGCCAATAGAAACCGAAATAGGAAGGATGTCGCAGTCATACGTCGAAACCTGCCGTGAAGCGCCAACATGGGGCATTGGGGGCGGCTGTGGGGATTTTAGACGCCGGGTCTAGATAGGGGCCGACCAACCACAGCCAAACCACACAGCCAAACAACGACCCGCCCAATCGACCACACCTACGTCCACACGGCCACAACATCGCCTCATTTGTTGAGGGTGGCGAGGCGCGTGGACTCGCGCAATCTGCGACTTTCTCTGAAGAGTCCAGTCGCAGGTCCCCGCACCGGCGTCTCGCCAAACAAGAATGAGGGAGAGGCAATCTCGGAGGCGTTGCAAGCGTCAAACGCAGCGAAACACGAGGGACGAAAACAAGTCACGGAAACAAGCTGAGGCGAGTACCAGGAGACGATAGGACCCCAACGATGGCGAACTCCGCCGGGTGCATTCAACGAGCCTGGTGGCTGTCTGCGAGTTTTGGTTGGGCAAGTGTCCTGCACGTTTGCATTTGCGTGGCTTGGGGAGATGAGCCTCCACGAGTGCATGCCATCAAGAGAAAGGGTCAAGAAAGAAGAGTGCATGGGCATAGGGACGATGAGAGGCTACTGGCGGCTAGGAAATACCCTCCTGCAAAGATGCGAAACGGTGATGGGGAAAACGGTGACGACAATCCAGATCTCGGTCGATGGGCTTCTGCACCCTTCTTCTTCTTCTTCGTTTTGTTACAGCAAAGTTGCTGGGCCCTTTATGCCTTGCGTCAAGTTGACGAGGCTGGCTGCCTCTCCGTGCCTTGATTCCTTATCCCGTGCTCCGACTCTGCCCTTCTGCTCCCGACTGCTCTAGACTGCAGTCTTGTTCCCTCCACCTTCTTCTGCAATTCCTTGCTTTCTTCACGTTTTTCTTTTATCATTAATTTGTCTATTAATCTCGCGCTTCCTTCAACACCATCTCCGAAGATTTCACAGGTATATTGGCCGTGGTCCGGATCACGAAAACACCAAAAACGCACACGAGTAGTATGCATTGAAGACATCGCGGGCCACGGACCGATGCAAAGCCAGGCGTGCCTCGCCCTACAACTGCGGCACATATCCTCGGATGGCCGGCCGTTCCAATGTTGTCTTCTGCTGGCATGCCACAGCTCTGGCCGTCCTCTTGCCATGCATGCATATTGAGGCTCACGAATGCCACCACGATCGCCCCTTCCCAGCGAGCATTGTTGACTTTGTGCCGTCGTGTGCCACATCGTGCCTCTCGACATTCATCGACATCAACTTCCCGGCAGGTGTCTGCGGCAGCGAACCGACGTTCCAGTGCCTATGCGCCCACGCCGGTTCCAATGCTTCACTGTCGGCGAGGCGCGGTCGCATGCATTGCTTCTGAGGACAAGACCGGGCAGTGCACCGTACAGATGTTGCTGGTAAGTCCGTCTTAAGAAAGCCCATATTTTTCGAGGTACTAACGCATGGTGATAACTTAGCTACCGCTTCGCAAATTGCGTACTCAATGTGCTATGGGCAACCTAGTGCCAGCACCCGAGACGCATGCAACCATCGTGGCAACCCGCGTCATTCCATTTCAATCCCAGTCGACCAAGACCGTGACCACCACCGTGGACGCCGGGCCTGCTGAGGAAAGCAGCGGCACGGACAAGCCACACAACGACATCCACCTCAACAACCAAGACCACGTCTTCCTCAACCCGGACATCCACCTCGATACGGACCACTGCAAAAGCCACAGAGACGACAGATCACCCCTCTTGACCGATCCTCTCCTTTACCCACACCCGCCACAGCTACCACTGCTACATCTCACATAACAGCTACCCAAGCTACTGTGCCGGCATCAACAGCATCATCAGCGCAAGCGGAACTACTTCTGACCAGAACCAGCCCACGAGCCACACTCCCAAGCCTGACGCGTGGCACAGATTGTCGGGGATATCTGTCGGAGACAGCGGCTGGGCTCTTCGTCGCCATTGCCTGTCGCTCTATCTTCGCCGCGTCCGCCATCGCCGCCTTCGCACGGTGCCCAAGCTGACTGGAGACAACCGCGACATTGGCAACGGTAGCAGCGATGGCACTGACGGCTTCCGGAAACGCGTTTCGGCCAAGGACAGGCCACGAGCTGCAAATATCTGTGCCTGTAAACCTGCAGGCGCCGCGGAACCTAAATCGACCTACAGCTATGCCCTGGCAGGAAAAGAACAACAACTACTCACCACGGCAGGTGCAGAACAACATCAGAAACAACAGCAGCAACGATAACAATTAACCGATATGCTCCTTTAGTTCCACCAAAAAACTCTCCAGTGGCACCGATACCGAAGGTGGGTGCCTCAACCGATACAGGCGTCGGCAGCCATGAATAACAGTCGAGGCGTCACAGACAGGCTTATAGTTGCTAGATACGAGTCACCGCAGGGCGAATCACTTGTGCCACCGGCAACAGCGAATCCCAATCTACGGATCAACCCACAGCTTGCAGGAACGCAAACCCTCCAAAATAGCATCTCAGCATCCGTATACAACGCACCACTCTCACAACAGGCTTCCAGTAGCCGGCAACCAAAGACACCGGTCTCGGCACGCACCATGGCCTATCCATCCTATTATGGCATTTCCCCCGACAATGATCTGCCTAATTTTGGCTTTTCTCAACCCGCAACGGCGACACAGCCATTGCAGCCATTGCAGCCATCCCAAGACAGCAGCCTTCGCAGCCTATGCGGCCTGTGCAGTATTTGCAGCCCATACAACAGCCTCAGCAACGGCCTCAGAACAAGTTTCCCTCCGTCTTCCAACCACCTCCAGCTAGCAGGGATAGCGTTGTGACTGAGTTTTGCCGAAGACGGTGAGGACCTGTCTTCTCGTGGAGAAGACGATGCAAACGCACTATTCCCTCAGACCCAGCCTTTATCTCAGCCACGAGCCCAGTCTCGGCCCCAGTTTCTGCCACTGCCGCAGTTTCAGGTTCGGCAGCACGAGCCTCAACTTCGGCCGCAGCCGCGTACTCCGCCCACACGAGACCTAGTCAATAGTGGGACTCAACCATTCATGTCGCCGTCCTTAATACCCCGACCGCTAGATCTGCCACGCAATACCGGACCACAGAACCGCGGGCAGCGAGATCCCGGTAACCCTACACTGGCGATGCCACTGCAAGCTGGCAGCAATGTCTCGCGTATGGCAAAGATGCGCGCCTCGGTGACGAACGGACCCTCAACATGAGGCTGCTAAACGAGCGGCGTCCACAGCAGCCACGACAGAACGCAGGCTGGCGGGGGATGGAAGACGATCCAAGCCAATATTGATGGCATACACGTGTACCAATGTGTAGTGCGATTGTATTTGTATGATTGTATTTTTGCATGAGAAGGACAATTGCATACTACGTCTTGTCTCCGTTCATTCTGTTCTGTTTCTTTTTCTTTTCCTCTTCCATTCCGCATTTTCATTTCAACTTGTACCTTTCGTATGTACTTTATTTTTAGATTCTATGTTCATTTATACACGTCGGAGAGGCTTGAAACAAAATTCTATCTTCTTTTGCCCATATGCATTCTTCGTATCCAGTATCTGGTGAAGATCCTTTTGCGTCTGCCCTACGGCCAATCGCAGCTCTTGGCCACAAGCGCAGCCAACTGCTCGAGGTACTTTTGGTCCACCTCGTTGAAACCATTGACGGCGGCGCAATCAATGTCAATGATTGCCACGAGCTTGTTGTCACCCTCTGTCACAATGGGAACGACAATCTCGCTCTTGCTCGCGCTATCACACGCAATGTGGCCCGGGAACTCTTCCACATCGGCCACCCGCACCGTCTTCTTGGACGCGGCCGACGTTCCACACACGCCCCGGCCCAGGGCAATCGTCTGGCAGGCCACTTTTCCGTGAAAGGGCCCGAGAATCAGTTGATCCCGGTTGGCATTATCGACCATGTAGAAGCCAGACCAGTTGACCTCGTTACTTGGCGCCGGCAGCGACTTGAACGCATGCCACAGCAGAGAGGCCGTGTTGGCCAGGTTACAGACCTGTCACTGTCAGTACCAAATACGCCATTTGTCTTTGTAGCAGTTGCAGGAGAAGCTCACCCAGTTTCTCTGCCCATCAAACAGCCCCTCGGCCTGGAGGAGGACCTGTTCGTAGGCCTCTTCCTTGGTGACCCCGTCGTCAAAATTGGAAGCGTCAGCGTGGTGCTGCACTGTTAGTAATGTACCCTGTATCAAATCCTGCGTGGGGAATGAGAACATACAACCATTGTATATTGTCTTGTTGTTTTGTTGAAATGCCAAGAAAATTTATGAGGGCACCGCAGCGCATCTCCAAATCAGAGACGACCCATGAGTTAGATGACGTGCTCTGCCGTCGAATTTTTACACAGAGCGCCATAATCAATGGTCCTGTGGCTACAATGGTCGGCCAGACTATGAATACGAGGATAAGACCACAAGCCCCAACGAATCATATGCAGTTGCCTGTAACATCGGCTAGGCTCTCCTGCAGCCACGGCGCGAGTTCTGGCCAGGCTCAGGCCTAACCTCCCGTTGGAAGCAGATCCTGTTTCTGCCTAACATGTGCTTGGAAGTGGGGTCCTTCGGACATGGGTCGTCTATGTAGCTTGCATATTTACGAGATCTGAAAATACATGATTTCTGCGATGAAGAAATGCAACATAGACACAGACCTTTGCTTACGAAACGACCCGACATCACCACGGTAAAGAAGGAGCAAATGCCCATACCCGCCATCAATGTCCGCCCACGTTATCACGGCGTGGCTGTGCGATATTCTTGAACCTCTTATCACGGATACTGAGGACAGCGGAGCGGTTCAGGCTACCGCTTCCATCACGCGTTCCACACTTCACAAGCGGGCCGTCGACGATTCTTCCACCTCCAGAAACCCAAAACGCACACGGCCCGGCACTTTATACCCCATACCCCTCCTTAATATGTCCGACAAGCAGTTGCGCACTCCCAGTCCAACAAAGGGCAACGCGATTGCCAACGATGGCCAACCTGGGGAACTGGAACAAGAACAGATATTTGCAGATGGTACAGTATCCCTCAGTGGAGGCATCGGCCAAATGGAGGTCGGAAACGATACACCACGGGCCAAACGACAAAGACAACAACCCATGCGTGGATCGGTATACACCCAAGCTCTCAGCTTCCAAACACGCCGTGCCGAGATTCGTCCCAACACAACCCCGTCCATATCTTCCATGTCCTCCCAGAACCGAGCACAACGAGTAAAAGGTCACGGAGTCCTGTCAAGAGCATGCAAGACCTATTAAGCCTTGAGATACCAGTATACTGGGATACAGCCTCAACAACCAGGGCCTGCTTTAAGGCAGTGTCACGCATGTGTCCAGGGTCGGAGGCATTGGTGGATGCGCTGGGGGGCATTGTCAATGGACACACGCCGTACATTCCCGCAGCCCTGCGGGAGGAACTGGAGGACGACGATGACTTCGAATGCCCAGACAACGTTTTCTATACGCTACCCGAAGCCAGCAAAAGACAGCTATTTGACCTTCAGTGCCAGCTAAAACAGCTCCGACGGATAGTTTACAATACTGGGGAGTGCCAAAAGCTTGCCCGCGGCGAGCCTGCGTGGAATGGAGACGTCCACAAAGCAATATTATCCCTTGCCACCGAGAATACGCCAAATGTTTACGCCGAGAACGTCACGTGTGCAAGTATCGCGAGGCCATTTCTCCCCCAACGTGCCGGATTGGCCGACAACGACTCGACCACCTCTGGCAAGATGGTCGACTACGTGCTTGCTCTACAGCTCCCACAGGCAGACCCCCTCCGGCGACGTATCGCTACCTTTTTAATCTCGCGCACGGTCGCAGGCGAGAGTGGCTTTATCAATCAAACGACGTACCGGCCGCTGAAGTACGCACCGGCCGGCGTTTTCGTGAAGACCAAGACTGACAACGGCAGCGCTGATGAAGGGCGTACACAGCTCGGTCTTTGGGTCGCGGCGTGGTTTAAGCGTATCGAGGCGCTCCGGGCAGACTCTTTGGTGCCACTTCCGATGTTGCCGTTGCTGCTTGTACTGTCAGACTCGTGGGACTGCTACTTTGCATGTCGCGTCGACGACGAGATCCGGATTGTTGGCCCGTTGCAGTGTGGCAGCACAGCAAACCTAGCGAGCGCGTATCGGGTTCATGCGGTGCTGGAAGTGATGTGTCGGTATGTGAATGAGGAGTTTCGACATTGGGTAGAGCAGTTGGTTGATTTCGCCGTATAGACGACATTAGCGGTAAGAAAAGGTGTGTACCTTAATCGTCGAATAAATTATCGTAAAGCGTGTTTGTGTATGTTGCATCTCTCAAGGAGCCTCTCGTCTCGTTGGTGCGTGAAAAGTGACGTGGCCAGACGGCTCAGAGTGGGGTTTGAACTACTGCCACGTGACGTTTCGGATCTCGCTCATTACGGCGGTGGAAAGATCTGGTACCAAACCAAGAAAGGGCGGTCTGAGTGTTGAAGACGCAAGCAAGGAGTAGCCTTGAAAAGCAAATGTGCATTTTTTTTTTCTTTTCTTTTAGATATTCACATTTCCACCTTACACGGATTAAAACCATTTCAACCTCAAAAACATCTATGCCATGACCAAACGACACGTTACCCTTGGGCTTTGTGTAGTAATTAGTCAGTGGTCACTGGCCACTGTAATGAGCAATTAATTAGTGTAAAGTGTTCAATGGTTTATATATAACCGGCTGGTCCCCTCCAAATGGGAAACTTTGCAACCATCCACTCAACTAGTGAAATACGAAAACCTACATTGGGACTGCTTTCAAGCCTAGAATAAAAACATCAAATTCTAGTTCCCTCAATTATTAAAAAAAATTGGTCGAGGAGCCCTATGTAAGATAAAACCATTTTATTGATTATTCTATCAAGAAAGAAACTAATATATTTAGACTCTCGAAAGGGACTGGCTATCTATTCCGCCGTTCTATCATGTTACCGTTGGCCCAGAAGCTTGTACAGTTGAATGGAGGAGATTAAACGGGTTTTTATATTGTTTTGACGCAGCGCTCCAGGTAAAGCTTTGGGAGGTAGAAGGTTACACTTGTGCATCGGGATCTCAGGAAGTGGCTGCAAACACTATTCTTTCGGTACAACGTTCTTGTGAAATGAGAATAGCTTAAGATGGGTTCCATACGATAAGCCGAATAAAGTCCATGCTTTCTGCCACCGCAAGCAACTTGACAAAAACAGAAACGTCCCCATCTTTTGAACAAGTTACATATACACCACTTATGTATCTGCGTAAGAAGACATCGAGCGAAGGCAGTTGGAATGGAGATTGTGAGTGCCAGATTAACCAGGTGTTTGGGCCATTCCAGGGCGAAGGCAACGGTGAAAATGTCGGGATCTTTAAAGCCAACCCTACCCATAAATCGCCGAGATGCATCCGCACTGTGCCATTTTCTGTCGGCATATAATAGACAGCCTCGTTACCTCCTTCCTTCTTGAAAATGTCTTTTAATAATGCCGGCTTACCAAGAGCCTCACAATTGGCGATGAAACGTAGGTCGTCAGGCACTTCAACAAGCGTATGGGCCACCGTTGGCACCTTTGTGAGCCATCCAATGTCGAGGAGCTCGATGGCGGTTTGGCTGGCGATGAGAACGGGGTGGTCTTCCAAAGTCAAACTTCGGGTTTCTATATATTTGGGATGGTGGGGAAGACTCACCTTAGATTTGGAAGCTAAAAAACTTCTCATTGTCATGTTCTACCCCATGTTTCATTGATATCACATGGGTTTGGCTTGGTGCCGAAATACTAGATTCAGTTATAGACCCGATGCGGGTTGCATCAGCAATTGGACCAGGACGGGTAGTCAAACTGTAGAATTGGAAGCATATTAGTAGTTGCTCTTCTTATAGAAGGTAGTGATGGGATGTATATGAGAATACTAACGATGGTTGTGAGGCTACCGCCCCAAAGATTAAACGCTGGAAACTGGTAAAGGAAGTGGCAAGAAGACTTGTTGGCAGCTCTTGAACTAGTCCAGAGAATTCCTGGGGGAATCTCTTTGGAGCTCATAGAGACGTTTATTGGTATCTTCCAGTAGCCGAGTGAAGTTGAAGCGAGCAGAGAATTGCTTCTCGCTGCTTGATCCAGACAACAATGATGCCGAATCGTTCAAGTCGCTTAATGCTGAATCTGTAATTCAGACGTTAAATATAAACCTAGAGTGCCAAAAAAATTGTTACTAAAACTTACACGCGGTAGAACTGGGGCGTTATGATCCTTGCCAAGTCGAGTCGAAGATGTCTTGAGTGGACTGGCCATAACTGTGCCCTGCCATTAAAGGCTTCAAACATTTGAGCAGGGTCGTTCAAGAGGTGCTCAACATAGCTGAGAAGAAACACATCTCTGTTGTTTTCATCTTGAAAGACAGGCAAACCCTTGGCAGTTGTGCAAAAATGTAACTCTGCACCTTTTTCATTGTAGATTCTCCCGATCGCCAACAGGTGATCTGAGTGTCCTGAACAGCTCAAGGGGTCGAGCACAAGTGCAGAGTTGATATCGGAATGGTGGATGAGAACCACGAACCAGTGCCCGTCATCGTAAATAGGTAAGATGTTGTACTTCAAGCCGAGAAGAACTTGTGAACCATAGTCGTCGAGTCCTCTTATACAGTTCTGTAGACAAGCAGAACCATGTCGTCTTGTGAGGAAGTCAAGGTATCGAACGATATCTTCCTCCGCTAGGCTTCCACGCATAAGGCGCTGTACTTCTTCCAACTTTCCAAGCCTGGATGTTGTGACAATCCATCCAGGGCCATGTTGTGAAAACTTCTGGATTGTCGCTTTGACCTTTTTATGGCGGTGGTTGTTTTTCTGTGCCTTGTAAGTGCAGCCGTCCTCCTCACAGCACATTACAACCGAGGTTGGCAGAAAATCTAGCGGCGAGGAACCATCCTCAAGGGGTTGTTCCGACTTTGGGTCTCTCAACATGTCAAGCGGAAAGATAGCATTGAATCCATGTTTCGTTAACCAAGGAGTCGACTGATGAACCCGAGTAACGTGGTCGTAATACTGCTTGTATTTTCCGAATGGATAACTGGTTCCCGGACACAGCGTGCAAGAAAGAAATCTGAACCGGGCAATAAAACGAAGGTGAAGATTGTCGGCCATGTCAGAGAAGAGGACAGGAGAAGAAGACAAGAGGAGAAAAGAAAAAAAGAAAGAAAGAAAAAAGGACAAGCGAAGAAGAGGACAAGGGAAGAAAGAATAAGAGAAAAAAGATGAAAAAGGAAGAGGATAAGAAAAGAGGAGGGTAAGAGAAGAAGAGGATAAAAGAAAATGAGGACAAGAGAAAATGAGGGTAAGAGAGAAAGAGGGCAAGAGGGCAAGAGAAGAAGAAACACATCTCCAGACTGTGAAGGTTTTGTGTTGGGGATCTTTCGCTACGACCTGCTCCTCTTCTTTTGAGAGAAAAGCCCAGATATCACTCTGCAAGGGGATCACTCTGCAGGGAGCAAATTGAGAGAGCCAATCAAGCAAACAACTTAAGCGCCGCTGTCCTTTCTTCCGTCTCGGGGAATCTCTTTCCCGTTCAACCAATATTATTTACGGTTAGCGCCACCATCCTCCTCCTCGCCATCCTCCTCCTCGCCATCCTCCTCCTCACCACCCTCCTCCTCACCATCATCCTCTCACCATATTCCTCCCGTCTTCGTCCTCACCATTAAGTCAATGGCAAATGTAATCAGAAACTGCCGAGTTGACGACTGCTTTTCAGAGGAACCAATTCCCAGGTATCAAATCATTGGTACTCGCATCACCGTCCACGCGAAAGAGATTGGCAAGAAAGTCACTTGTGATGTTTGCCAATTAAGCGTCAGTGCCAAGAATATTAAGCGTCACAGGACGGGGCACATTGAGACCGCCAACAACGGAAACCCATCACTACCAGTACGAGTCGAATGCGAAATCTGTCTGAGAATCATCCTGAAGCGCAATATCGCAAGCCACAAAAGAAGGGTTCATACCATATCTACCCCACGACAACCGCGAGACCAAGATCATGGCAAGTGCAGAATTTGCCAACGGCGCATAAGCAAACATAATCTTGCACGCCATGAGAAACAACACAAAAATGACAACCTACAGGAGCTGCCGCATTTACAGCCAGGCGAGCAGCTACGTGAGCAGCCACCAGAGTCACAGGTGCACCAGGGCGAACATCAACAAAGTCCTCTATTATTATTAATAACAAGGTACCAAGAGTTGCAAAAAGGAAAGATACAATCTGTCTCCCAAAGGGTGTCGGAACTCATACAACCGGCAGTTGGCTCCTACAAAGAACGACTCGTCGACTACCAGAAAATCCTACAAAGTACCGCTTATAAGACTATCGTCGATACAGAAACATATCTACAAACACAAGACGCTGATATCGTTCTGTGCTCTCCTGATGATACGTTGAAGATCCTTGACCTTGGACCTCTCCGAGTCCCTTTATTCATTCCACACGAATTAGCGGGAAAGCAGCATCATCCAGAATCCTTGCAGAAGTTTTTCACTCTCCTTCAGCTCCTGCCAACGGTTGATGCACAGTACCAAGGGCTAGAAGAGTACAATTATCAGCCAACTCGAGAGCCACCAAAGAGCGTACTCGAGGACTTCTTAAGCCAGGAATACGGACCAGTCAACCTGCTCAGTCTGCAAAACAACGCCTACAATCCACCACATTGTCTTTGCCAGGATAAGGTTCAGCATCCTTGATGATATCAAAAAGCCAAGCTGGGAAACAGTTGGATTCTTATCCTGCCGACCTTTCCTCATACACCAGATTTCGGATCTATAGTAGTAAAGACTCCTTTTCTTTTCCACACATCGACCAAAATAAAGTCATTACGACTATTTTCAACGATAAAGAAAAGCTTTGGCCTTATATAACGGCCACCTTACGCCAGAGAGTCTCAGAAAGTTGGGCAACTTCAGATGTTGATCCGAAAACAGGCTCTATCGGATTATATATTCGAGCTGGTGATACTCTCATACAACCATGCGGCACATTACATGCGCCTTAGTCGATAACAGATGTTATTATGACCGGCACTATGCACTGGGATGTCCCAGGACATGGTCAGGAGTTTGGAACTTACAAAACTCTGTCTAGAATGTGAAAATGCCGCAAACGAGGACGTGGCATGTGAGTTTTTCTCGGAAAGTAGACCATGTCTCAGCACTGTGGGCGGAACGACAGGCTCCGTGGAGCTGGCCGTCGGATGAGAATTTTAGAACGGTTTTACGATGTTGAAGGATGAAATCAAGGCATTACTTGCTTCTAGACAACCGAAACAACGGAAAAAGAAAAGGACGAGAAAGACCACGGTAGTATTGCGAGTGGTAAGAAGGTGAGGTAGATTTGTTGCATGAGAAAAAGAAATAATGTTCGAAGCAAAAAAAAAAAAAAAAAAAAAAAAATCCACGCAACGAGTGATTAGTTTAGAACACAGTCCAGAAACCGCGATCGGGACACTGGTCGTCAACCTCCATCACCATAAGTGATTTCTTGGCGTCCAACTGCGTTTTCCAGATATGACTTGTGTGGTCTGCGTAAGGTTGTTTCCCGTGGTTGGCACATACTTGATAGTTCAGACCAGAGCGGCGTTTGTTAAGATTTGTCGCATGCTAGGAACTGAAAATGGTTTTTTTTTGCCCGTGTTTGCCTGATGATCAACCAATCGACCGGGAAACAGGAAACATTTGCCGCATGTCAGGCATTTGTGTCTCTTCTTCAGTGACGTTCCGTGAAGACTCCGCTCGGAGGGATCAGGAAAAAACTTTGCGGCAAACTTGGTAAACATATCGTCTGGTATGGATGATATTCCGGTGCCCGCGAAGGCCGTTGTTGTAGCTGAAGCGACTCCCGCACATTTGGCATTTGAATGGCTGTTGGCCCTGGTGTGATATCTGGTGCATAGCCAGAGCAAGGAGGCAAGGAGAGAATGGCAGGGTTTTGTCGTAACTTGGGCAACTGAATGCTCTGTCGATCCGGTCTGCTATCTGGCATGGCACGAAATCCAGGACAGACTTTTGCGCGATGTCCTGTGCTGGGGCCCTCTTCCGGCAGCATAGTCGACATGACTGACTCGTCCGATAGGGTTGACATGTCCTGCAAGCTGATAGCTGAAGCCATATCTTGTTAGCATAGTTGTTTATTGGTAGAGGGGATCCGGGGTCACCTAATAACACTCTTGCCAGCGCAAGACTGTACTTGAAAGCCATCACAGAGTGAGGGCAGCGATGGTAGGAAAGTTTGCTGTGAATAGTGGGCAATGGACAATATTGCTCTCGGCCCCGGTGATGATAAATGATTTAATTTTAAGACGGCAAAGAAGGGGATATTTAACATATGGCCCTAAAATCCGGTAGCCCTCGGACTATCTACTCGGACACGACCAGTCAAAGTTGTAAAAATGAGACATAATGACGGGGTTGCTAATTCCAGGCGCAACACGCTGAATCCCAGAAAGAGCAAGATTGATCACTGGTTCGAGATAGGACTGAGCAGACCATGCCTCACGAAGAGAGCCGAAGACAAGAACCAATCTGTACTGTGTTAACACTGGGTAAAAATCAGATGAATTGTTTTTAGGTGGCTCACATTATCAAATTCCCAGACCCAATCTTGTAGGTCCTGCTTCTGCGCTGCACGCAACTTGCCAAACAACTCGGCTATTAAGTAGCCATTCTGTATGAAATCGGGCATAGTCGAAGGGCAAACTATTGAATGCGGTGTTGTCCAGGGTCGAGACGATCCCCTTTTCGCTTTTATGACGCAAAAAAAGCACTTTGCCAGGCCCATTGATATTCTGGAGCAGCTGAATGTTGCAAATATGGCGTTTCGTGGGGAGGTAATATCTAGTATGGTCTTATGAATATCTTAGTATGGGCCAGGGTTCTTAAAGACCCCGTGCCATACGTACCTGCCGGAATGTTATTCGAACCCTCCATTGCAGTTGGTGTTTGTCTTCATATGAGGGTCTGAACTATTTGGGAGAAGTGAAAAGTTGTTAGGAAATATCACAGGGCAAAAGAAAACAAGAGCATGCTTTAACTAACGTTGGCCGCCGGTTGCCAAGTTTCTCCGGGCCAACCCTCTACCTCCCCCTCTTCTTTCTTTTCCTTTTAAAAAGTCTAGTTCTCGACGACTTTCTACTTCTCACCTTCTTAACACATTACTTTCACCATGGGTCCAAGTAATTGAAGACTTGAGGACGACACGTTGAAATAATATCTATTGACAATACTTTACGAGACACGCCATAGTTTCCTGGTCACTCTTTTTTCAAAACAAGACACATCGTTAAGGCCAAATCTGGGCGAGTGGAAAGGAGTCTGTTAAGCGAGTTGACAGGGTAGCGATTGAGTAAAATGAGTTGAGCCTCAGTCTGCGTTGTTCCTACTGTGAGAATCTAATATCTCTTCTAGTGTTATTCGTAGCACTTTTGTGGGGACGCACCTCAACATGAGGGTCACTGACGAGGTATATACCTTGGTACAGTGACCTGAAAGCACGATCAAGTACGGAGTATTTGATAAGTATGTGATAGACATGCGGCTATTCACGAACACGAGTGCAGGCTTAATGGGATGGGCATGAAAGGAAAGTGAGGGAAAACAATGAGAAACTGTCTGCTTGACGATTATGTAGAAGGCGGTTTTGTTTATATAAAACCCCCAGTTCCCTATTGTTTTGACAACAGTCGGCGACGATCTATCGACTTATAAAAATATCGACACAGACAAGCTGATATAAGCGCGCCGACATTCAACACACCAAACAAAATCGCCAAAACATCACAACACGCTGGCGCACCTACAATGAATAACACTGCATCGCGCTCCGAGGAGGAGGTCACAGCCTTTGCTCTCCCTGTTTCATATACCAACTCTGGTACATGATCCAAGATGCACATCCTTTGCATCTTGTCAGAGAACTATCGTCGGAGGCATGCTTCTTGGAATTGGGGGCAGCTGTTGCGTTTCTCTTGATCGTGACTATCTCGGGAGAGAATGCCATGGCACTGGTTGCCACTAAGCTGTCAATGTCGCTTGTCATTTCTCTCACTTTGGTAAGAAAGCTCGAGCAACTGAAATATACCACTGTCCTACATAATATTGAACCTTTTACAGTGCAGATACTCCGCCGATGTGTGCTTGACAGAAAGCAAGTAGTACGCACGGCATTAGTTTTGCGGCCTCGGTCAAGCTCTTGGTATTGGGCTCTGCATCGGCAACGCCATCCGCCCGATATTCCCATTCTCTTACATCTTGGTTTTCTTTGTCCCCGCCACCGTGCTTGTCTTGCGACTATCATATATGTACTATAAGTGCATTGTGACGTTAAAGGACAAGCGGAGATTCTACTCGCTTTTTCAATTGCTCTCGGTAGGCTTCGTTCAGTCACGATTGCCACCTGTATTGGCGCATCTTATGTCTCCAGCTTCTGTCAATATGACTAGCCATGCCTTGCCTGTGCGATATTTTTGTTGCTGAAAAATATTGTGCATGCAAACTACAAAGAGATGAGCGAGCAGGTCTTGCAGCGCCATGAGATGGAAATTTTTGAGGAGCCGACTTGGAACCGCAGGGGACGTTGGAACAGATCCTTCAACAGCAACACCAGATTGAAGCAGCAGACTCAAGCAAAGACTCGGGACGCTAAGAATCGACAGCAAAAGTAAGCAGACAAACTCTCTTTTGATCGTCCTGAAATGAGGAGGATTCAGTAGGTACTTTTCGAGTCCTCTTTTCAGGGGCGGAGTCGGGCCAGGGCAATAGACGACAAATGAGGACGAGTGAATTTTGGATATTGGAAGACGTTAGAGTAGCTTGTAGCCATTAATCTTACATTCCGTTTTGAGACTCCTTCAACCCTGGATGCCTTCTAGACTGCAGCCATTAACTCCATTTGATTTATGCATGAGCTTTAAAGGACAATCACGGCGGTAGCGACAGTATTCCGGTCAAGTCACTACCATGAGTATCTTGGAAGTAGCTCGTATGACTGAGGACTGAACACCCCCTGCCACATGCGCATTTCCAATGCGTGCCAGGGCTAGCGTGATGCGACCTGCAATAGCGCCCAAGGCGGTTGGATATTGCCATTCAAAGGTAAATATTGGATAGCATGTTGGAGCCGTGCGTGGGAAGTCTGCCGCCAGATTAGAGAAGAGACAGTTTAATACTTGTTTGCTGGAGCCCAGAATTTGTAGATAATATGCCACTAGAGCGCCATTCGTTTTCCTCTATGCATTCTTGTTTTTGACGGCAATGCTCTCTTGCGCCTCGCCTCTTCCACACATGGAGCACGAACACCCACGAAGCCGACGACGTCTCAGATGTGGACAGGCGGTACACTGACTCGGCACTTGGACATGTTAGAGTTTCCTTGAAATTATACCTGAATGCTCCCCAGTTACTAACTTTTTTCCACAGAGGAACTCGATCGCCTCGTCTACTCAAACCGCCCATCCGTTCTTGTGAGCTTCTGGGAAGAAAACGGCCGTGAATATCACGCCGTTTACTATTTGCCGACTGATGATGTAGGACACAGCAAAATGCTCTTATTTCTCAGAGCGTCAACTAAATTGTCCTGGTCTGTATATAGGAAGAATACGGCCCGTCAAGTCTGTTTGGCGTTATTTTGATAACATATGAGGCGGCAAGCACTAAGTATTTTTTAGATTTCCAGTACCTGCTATGCCTTGAAACGTTTGGGACTATCTCTTTCTCATGCCACAACACTACTGTGCATCGAGTGCTTGATGCTGGGCATGTGCGCGGTATGAGGCGCCAATTTGTGCTATTATTTATCATCGTGTACTAAGCCATTGTTTTTAGGTTTATGGGCAACTGCATTTGTGAGTGGTATGAATCCAGCATCTGGCCTCAGATCGTGTACTTAACAGTGGTAGCTGAACCTCACCCAGAAGATTTCAGAGGTAATATCCTCGGTCTCCTTGCTTCAAAGGCTTCATACTAACAATATTCGATCAGGCTATCAGCATCGATATCGCGCGTTCCCAACTGATGTGAAAAGTATATTCCTTCTCATCTTTCAGCCTCGGTTACTTATTAACCGCTAATCGCAGATCAGCGTTCCACGCAAATGTCCAGCCTCAAATTGTACGACTTGGAAGAGCAGGTGGGAATTTCTCTTCCAAGTTTGACTACAATCCATACCATGATGATGAACGGGGCTTTCAAGAACTGGCCAGCATTTTATGCGCAGGCT
>JADMNF010000161.1:0-75945 GCA_016097085.2 Sporothrix curviconia | reverse complement strand
GTAGCTAGGGTCTCAGGGCCTAACCTTTCCAGACGCAGAGCGTAGCAGGCAGTATTTGCGAGAGGGGAAAACTGAGAAGATATCAGGGAATGTCCCGGCGGTGAGTCTCCGTGCCCGAGGACCGAACTTTGTCTCATAATGACAAAGGCAACGACCAACAACATGCCACGCTGTTCTTTTTTACTGCTGCTCATGAAAACCCACGGCATTGATGTCCGGCTTCCCCCCAGGCACAGGCTGGAACCCCACGCTGTACACTTGACTGGGTGTCTGCAATTGTTTTTTAAAAGAAAAAAGGAAACCAAGCTTTCCCCTTTCCCCCGGAAGTTCTCCCAGTTCTTCCCCAGACTTTGCCCCAGAACTCTCGCAGACCAATCTCCGATACAAGATAACCTAGGGAAAAATGAAGAAAAATAGGATTACCCCAGGAAAACAGACTCCCGTGGACGGCTGGCTCCACAGCCGCGGGGGCTTTTTAGAGAGGCGAAGGGTTGAACAGTGCGCATTTGCGGGGGACAGGGGAACGCCGCTAACAAAGGGGTTTGCGGGAAAGGCCAATTGTAAACAGGCCTCAGACTTATCGGGTCGAAGGTGACGGTGTCGGCATATCCAATGTCCTAAGCCGCCAAGTAAAACAGCAAATAACAGCAAGCACAAGACATAGTTTACTGGTGCCCTAAAACAGCAAAGAAACCCACAGACCCCACGGGCCAGAGCTGAATGTGGCCAAAATGGGCAAGAAGCTAGTCACATAAAAGAAAAAACAAAAAAATGGAGAAGCAAGCAATCAAGACACAGATGCACAGGTACAAATAGACAAGCCGTGTGCGTTCTTGGTTGTTTTAAAAACCCGATCGTATAGTTGAGACGTCTGTTGGAAGAGGATAACTGCTCCAAAAAAAAAATTCCCAGTGACGTTGAAATGTTTAAACCCAGTCTCCATCACATCAAAAGAACACCAACCATCTTCACCATGACCAGCAGATGGACCCGCAAACCACATGAGGCAAGGTTGAGGTGACCCAGCAACTGACGACCAGATTGAGCATTGCAGCAGGAGAAACAGACAGCGGTGGCGATACTGTGAAAAAGACGGACGTGGAGGGCGCGGCTGCCGAAGAGCGTGTGACAGCCAAGGCCTGGCTGTGTGTGTTTGTGCGTCTCTTTCCACTTCTCAAATATTATGTGCTTCATGCTGATATGACAAGCTCCTGTCGCTGAGCTTTGGAGTCCCGTTCTGGAACACGCCGACAAGCTCCAACATGGGCCCGACGCTCATGGGCCGCTGGGGCAACTCGAGCCTTGCAGCCTGGATCGTGCCGGGCATCACGACAGCCGCGTCGGTGACGATTCTCCTCTTTGGCGCCAACTCGACTTGTTTGGCCGCCGGCCCTTCCTCCTCTTCTCGAACCTCCTCAACGCCATCGCGTACATTGTCCTGGCCACCTCCAAGAACTCGAATCAGTTCATCGCCGGCACCTGTCTTGAACGGCTGCGGCTCGGCACGGCCGGCATCGCACTGATTGCATGCCCCGAGCTGCTGCCCAATAAGTACCGCCACGTCGGTGTCGTGCTGGCAGACGGTTTGTGTAACATCATGATCATCATCGCGGCCCGGTAGTGGCCCGTGCAGCAATTGTCCACGACGACAACCGCTGGACGTACATTACTGGCGGGGCTTCATTCATCTCCGCGATTGCACTACTGGGCATTGGATTCCTGTACTATCCGCCCAAGCACCCGCGTGGTGTGCCGTGGAGGGATGCCCTTCGTGGAATGAACTGGATCGGCGCCGTTCTCTTTACACCGGGCTGTGTCATGGTCCTCGTTGGCAGTATGTTTCTCTCCCTCTCTTCTCGCAATCGAACCACATTCGGCGACCCTGACAATGTTCTTCAAGTTGTTTACACGACATACGTCGATGCCAGTGATAAGCGCGTTATAATTACGCTCGTCCTCGGTTCGCCTTTATTGTTGCCTTTGGCCTCTGGGAACACTTTTCCAGTGTCAAGTACCCGCTCTGCCCGACACCCGTCTTTGAGAGCCACTACGGCCGGGAGTTTACTGCCCTTTTTGCCTGTCGTTTATCGTTGTCGGCTTTTTTTACGGCCTCAGCGTCATCTTCCCCACACTCCTCAACGACTTTTACATTGATGCCACGACGACAGACAGCGAGCAGATGGCCCTGTCTCTTGCCTCGTCGCTCGGTCTCCCAGCCGGGTGCCATGCTTCTCCTGGCGTTTGGCCACAAGATTGGTCATTGGCGCTGGCAGCTCATTGGCTCAGTATTTTCGCTCGTCCTATGGGCAGCCTCATGGCCCTGGTGACGCCTACCAACAAGGCGCTCATGATTGCGCTTGTGGTTCTTGGCCAGCTCAGCTACGGCGTGGCTGCGTATTTGGGCGTCACATTTACGCAGCTCGGCGTACCACAGACATACCTTGGCATATCGGGTGGTCTTGCCGGCCTGGCACGCTACGGCGGTGGTGCTGTTGCCTCTGCGTCGTACTCGTCAGCCATTGGCAACGGCATCAAGACCAAAGGCGGCGACATTGTTGCGGCAGCCCTGGCGGCCGGCCTGCCCCAATCTTCGGCTTCGCAGATCATGCCTGCTGTCATCTCCGACGGGCCGTCCGGTATTGCAGATATCCCTGGCGTGACAGATGCCGTGTCGGCTGCGGTGGGTGCTGCATACAAGGCGGCTGCTGCTTTCGGCCTGCGCAATGCTGCCTTGGCGTCTTTGGCGTTTGGCGTTGTGGGTATTGGACTAGCTGTCGCCTGCGAGGACATTACGCCCAAGATGACGGACAAGATCGAGGTGTTTCTGGAGAATGACGCTCTCGCCGAGAAGAACACGTACCACTAGAGCACGCCAGCAACACGAGCAAAGCTGTGCGGCATGTGGAAAGGCAAGGAGATCAGATGGCATCGAGATATCATTTTTTTTTTCGTAATAGCATAGTTGTAATATTTCCTAAACTAGCCTCGCCAGTCCAGCACTTCCTCAAACGTATAGTTCTCTAGTCCGTATTGCAGCGTGGCCACCTTTGCATCTGCGTCCATTGTGCACCATGACGCTTTTGACGCGCTGTGTTGGTGTGGGCATACCGGCCGCCGATATGTTTACGCTGCTGTTCTCTAGCATCACAATCCGCTCGGCGGCCCGCAGTGTCAGCGAGCTATCCCAGATACCCTCTTGCAAGCGGTGGTTCCGCAGCACGGCCATCGCCCGACGACGCACGCCGGGGTTGCGGCACCGCAGGACAGTCGAGAACATGACGGGGATGACGCCCAGGTCCATGTGGAACTGTGCCGGCAGACTTCCCTGGCCGTCAATGTCGGGCTGCAGTGCCTTTTCAGCCCACGACACAAGCGTCGAAAACTCGTCCACGTGGTCGTTCCAGCGAACGTCGCCGTTGCTCGGGTTGGGTACTTTCAGGTGGGCAGCCAGGTAGCGCTTGTGCAGCTCGAGCAGGGCAGTGCCACGCTTGGACAGGTGTGGCCCGCGCTCCTCGACCAGGCGGTCAAACGCCGACGTCCACCAGCCGAGCATGAGCACGCCCGACTCGAGAAAGCCGTCGCCAAAGACCGCACCGGGGGCGCCGGAGATGACATGGATGGCAAGGTTGAGAATGGTCTCGCGGGCTTCCAAGAGTGTATGGAAGCGTGTTGTCGGTGACAGCGTGGGCTTGGTGCTGGCGCTGGCAATGACGCCAATGCGCAGGTCGGGGTCGATGTCGCCAGCGAGCAGAGCGACCTGTACGGCAAAACGGTTTAGGAAGGCAACGACTGCCGTGACGATGCTGTCGGAAAAGGAAGGCATTGTCGGTGATGGCGGCAGATCAGGCTCGCTGGGGACGTCGATGGCCTTTGATGAGGCCGACAATGAGACTGACGATGAAGAGAGCGGCGTTGAGGTTGCCAAGTTGGACGCGGGCGGGGAGCCATGAGACGCAGACGCAGACGCAGCTCCAGCGGCAGCTCTCCTCTTGTGCAGCTCGTCAATCATGGACAGACCATGCTTAAACAGGGTGATGGCTGACCGGATCTCGCCTTGCAGCGCCTCAATGCAGATAAAAATCAGACATGAAACGAGATGCACATGCAGTGCTTGTTGGGGATCACCACATGCCAACAGCGACTGTATGGCCATGTTGTGCTGTTTGAGAGCATATGCGCGGCCTGCATCGTCCGTGGACGTGGCCGAGTTGCTGATGGCGGGCCCTGTTGTTTTTCGCGGCCGCATGTAGCGTTCATGGTGTGCTGACAGCGAGACGATCGCATGCCGGATGCAGTCCTGGGAGAGGCAAACTGCAAGACGTGGCTGTTCCAAAAGTCGTCCGGGAAGAACGCTTGGAACTGGCCGATGGTGCGTTCCGTAAAGAACAGCAGCGAGCGGGCCTCCAAGGGATCGCCATACGATACGGGCGAGATGCTGTGTATGGTCAAAGATGTGCTCATGGAGGCTGCACCGGCCATGGACATGCGGCCACCGGCAGCAGCACCAGGCGGCTGGTGAGCAAGGGCTAGGCTATTGGTATCGGCTTGCTGGTCAAAGCCATCGCAAACACGACCAGTTAATCGACCTGGGATGTTTGGTCAGACAAAATTGAACGGAAAGAGAGTGAACGGTAAGAGAGAAAGAGAGAGAGAAAGATAGAGAGAGCGGTGCAATAATAAGTAAATAGAGAGAAATGGCCGGACGCAAGGGGTGTGATATTGGCTGGTTGTCTCGTCTTAGCCTGGCCGTCGTATGGACACGGCGGTAGACCAATAGTGGACTTTCAGATACGTGTATGGATAATGGGTAAGGATGCGTGAGAGGCTAAGATAATGAAGACTAGAGGCGAGAACCCACGAGGCTGGAGAGACATAACTTACATCGTTTGCAGGCTGGCCGGGTCTCGTCGCATTTTATTTTGCGCACTAAACAAGAGGCATCAGCATGGTGGCCTTGGCCGAAAGCGTGTCATGGATGGGGGTGATGCTGGTATGCACGCATGTGGGCTGGTTTCCTATAAAGCCGATATACAGTTGTTACACCACGGTCTAGGCATGCAAGCCCGTTTTACCACAAACGGCAGTGAGGCTGCATGGCCGAGACAAGCCAGTGGAGAATCAGGCAATACGAGACACGGGTTAAGCAATAGATGGAGAGCAGGAGACTAGGAGAGCTGGAGACCAGCTTATTGTTACGCACGTCTGTTGGGCGTGTTAGTGTCAGTTACGACAGCAGACACCTTGGGGAGAAAGACTACAGCTCGCCACGCCGCCGCGAGCATAGGCTCAGGCACGGGGTACGGAGTAGTAAGACGACACTCACTTGCAGGTTCGGCAGCCAGTGCGCACCTTGGGCGCCTTGACGCGTTTTCGTTCGCCAGGCTTCACGCGGGTCATGGCTGTGGTGGATGCGCTGTGCAGCGGATCAATAGAAGAAGACGAGTATGTGGCTGAAGTGGCACAAGTGACCGAGGCGGTGTGTGAGGCGGGTGAGGCGCCGACTCGTCACTTTGTGTCGCGTATGGACTGCGTCAGGGACGAAACTCCCGTTGGCTGTCCCTCATCCGTTCTTTGCAGGGCTGGGCATGAGGTTGAGGCTATACTCGTATGGGTGCGGGCTTCGTAGTAGTTCGTCTGGCGTGCCGATTGGTCTGCCAACCCGTTGGCAATCTGTTCGTATGGACACAAAGGCGAGGGGGAGAAGGAGGCAATATTGAAACACCTGAAAGAAAGACAAAACAAGATGCCCATACGAGGTGAGGACGAGGAAAGGGAAGAACAAGAGAGGGGGGGCGACCCGAGGGGTTTTAGTTCGCTGCACGGCCGAAGCTGTTATCCGTATCGGGATGTGCAATGACAAAGAAAGGCGCGAAGATGGAGCTGAACGTCGATGGGGCATTTTCGTGAGGAAGACAGGGAACTAATGCAGCTTAGTGGAGTAGTTGGGGCTGCTTGTTGCCGCTTTAGTGGTCGTGGGCACTTTGGGGTTACTCTGTCTCAGCAGAACGGGCCACGTACGGATGCCCATACGAGCCGACCAATTACAGCGCACAGCCCAGACCCGCTTGGGGCTGAAGTTGTCAGTGCCAAAAGGCGTGGCACTGGCCAGCATCGAGGCTAGGCCCTCCGTTACAGTCCACCCTTCATCGTAAGAACCAAAATGAAGAATCCTGGGGACGGGCTGGTCTTATGTAGCTTTGGGCCCAAGCCTCGCCCTTGAAACTGCTTTGAAGTTCTTAGATCCAAGATCCATTCTTGGCATTTCTTACTTTCGTGTTGACCTGCTCGGGTCAACCTTTTCGCCTCACCACTACTCTGACGCGGCTGCACGGCCACAAATTTGTTTTGCGAAGATCCTTCGTTGTCGCGACCTGGAACGTGCCGGCGCCTGCAAAACTCTAAGCCAATGCCGTGCGTGTATTCCGTACACTGTACTTTCTTACTCGTCCAGAAAAGCCGTTAATGTCAACATGCCCCGTACAGGCCAAAACGAACCGCCATATGCAAGGTGTGCGGGCAGACGCATCTCCTCGTAGGGGCCGTGACGCCAAAATTAAGCCTCATCGGGCGGACGCCGATGTTGATAAATAGCGACGGCTATCTTCATGGACGTTTTCTATATCTTCCATAGCATACCGTAGCCTTGGCTTCCTCAAATTCTGTCAACATAACAGCTCTTTTATCACGGCAATCACCTTTGATCTTTCCTCCTGTCTTGCTCAAAAATCTCATCTCTGTCCTTTTTTCCAAATCTTGCTGACTTCCATCGACAATACTACCCAACCTCTCCAACTGACCGCCTCTCTTTCTTTCCAAATTTGCTATTTTCAACACGGATATCACCGCCATCACGATGGAGTCCTGCAAGGCACTGACGGCACCCGACACCATGTGGACGTTCTTGTCCCAACATGGGCGCGTCCATCTTCTCTCCTCGTCCTATTCGCCGGCACAACAGTGGCCCACGTTTTTCAGGCCGCTCATTACAAAAAGAACTACTGCTGGGTCATCATCATGTCGTCGCTGTGGCAGCTGCTCACCTACATTTTCCGAACAGTCAGCATCCAGGCACCGGCGAGCTTCGGAGACTTTGCTGCGTGGTTCGTACTGATCCTCGTGGCGCCGCTGTGGACAAACGCCTTTGCCTACATGGTCTTTGGCCGCCTCGTGCACAACTATACACCCGACCGCAAGCTGTGGGTCTACCGGCATCAAAGTTTGGTCTCGTGTTTGTTGTCCTCGACATTGTCGCCTTTGTCATACAGGTCTACGGTGCGGCCACGGCCACTGCCCAGAACATCACCACGGACGACGAGCTGCGCGACTTGCACGTCTACATGGGTGGTGTGGGCGTGCAGCTGGTCTTTATCCTTATCTGCCTTGTCTTTGGCGTCAAGCTATGGTCCGTGATGAGACACGAGGCCGCACAGTCTCCCTCTGCGCGGTCGGCCATGCTGCTCAGTTACTCAATTCATCGTCCTAGTCCTCATCATCATCCGCATCATCTTCCGAGATTTGATGAGTACTCGTATGGTTCTTGAGAGCACAATTCCCAACCACGAGGCATTCCAGTACTGCCTTGGACACACTGCCATAGTTTATTGCCATTCTCATGTAACAACATTGGTCCACCCGGTCGTGTCATGCGTGGGGCCCGAGGCGATATGCCGTCATGGCGCTGTTGCGGCAAGCGTAAGTAGATTGCGGTGGAAGCAATTGAAATCCCTTACGGCTGACCGTTTTCTACCTCTCTCTGCTACCTTCACCAGCCCTTATCTCCATTTGCCTGTTTCATATTTACCCAGCCAGCATACACTCTTAGTTTTCTTTAATTGGTGTAAATCGCTTTCTTTTTTAGATATCTCATTTGCCTTTCTTTTTATTTCTCTTTTCTCTTTCTCTTTTCTCCTTTTTCCCCATAAAAATGTGTTCTCAAGCTACACATGACTTTCAGCGATACCCAGATAGATGCAAACTGAATTAAACAACTCTAGGAAGCTTCCCTTTTTAAGTTTTTTTCTTCTGCGCAACTCGCTCCTTCTTATTCGTAGTTGCACGGGCTGGAGACATTCGTTCCTGCCGTTGTTAGATGTCATGTGTCATGACCTTATCCGGGTAACCACATGTCAACTTTAATTTGACCCACTATGCGTTTTGGCACATCGCGCCTTCCTTAAATGGTTAGGGTGGCCACCTGAACAATATAAAAGACCTGAAAAACTGCAGTATGAGTGTTAGATTTACTACCTACTGGCACATTTAGCGGTTGCAATCTTGTACCTAATGCCTCTGTCGAACATATCCGTGTTATTTCTTGTCGCGCCAGTTCAAACCTTCTCGGCCACCTCCTGCGAAGCAGTGCTTGTCGCCCGAGCCAGTAACCCCATTGTGAACAGCGAGCGATGGGAACTTCACGAAGCGTCGCCATCAAGGTAGCCGTCTGTGGCCGCGAATGATTCAAACGACTTGTGGGTTGATGACCCGTCTCTGAGTAGCCGTCGGGCATCACCTGGGCGGGCAGAGCCAATATTGACGCCATAATAAAAGAACGCTGAGGCGAAAAAAGTGATGACCCATCCCATCTCGTAGATTTTGTTGCCGCAGAGCCGACCCAGGTGGGATGGTACGAGCCGATAAGGCCAGGAATGCCAAAGGTGGCAGCACATACCCAGCAAACGAAGGGCCTTGAAGGTTCCAGCTCCCCCCCTTGGTTATAGAAAAAAGTAAAAGTTTAGAGTTTGGCCAAACCGGGCAGTCGGCTGGAAAGAGGGATGGCACGTGGATATTACCCTTCTTAATGAAGTAGTAGTCGGTTGATAAACGATCTGTTTTATAGAGGGGCCTGGTCAGTATGCCCTTTTTTTAACGTTTTGCATTTTGCGTATAATTGAAGAGTAGACCATGTTTACTTACACCACAGATGGGAGCAATGAAGATGTTGTAGCTGCCAAGGAATGTAATGAGCCGGCACCGGAAGCTAAAAGGCCAGGTTAGTAGTGCAGGTTATAGCAAAAAAAAAAGGCGTGAAAAGCGACGAGGTAGCTCAACGTACTGAGAAGTTTCCACGGAACAATGGCAAGCGAAATGACACCACAGAACAACTGGCCGCGTACAATCTTGAAAACACGCGGAAGAAGGCCAGTCACATCGGCCGCCAAATGGAATGGCGTTCAGCCGATGTTCACACTCTAGAACGCTCAGGGAGAAAGCCAACTGATGCCAAAAAAGACCCCGGCACGGGCACAGGACCCAGAAGCGGTCGAGGATAGCATTAAGCAAGTCCCATTGGTTCCAGTAGGCCTCGCCAAACTTTCCCTGGACAGCACAGTTGCACCAATGCCAAAGAAGAAGATGAGCGTTTTGCTGGCAAAAATAGAGAATGCCTGGCGCCAGCCAGCATCCTTGGGACGGCCGAGTATTAACCGAGTCAGGTCAGGCTGGTTGACGAGAAGGGCCGACGTGACACCCAGGCAGCTGTTGATGCCGTTCAGCATGCCCCAGCCGAGGGCAGAGCCAGTCACAGGAACGGCAGCAGAGACGCTATCAATACTGAGTCCACCCCCGTAGTGAACACACAAGCAAACACGCCGATGCAAGCGAGGGGGCAAAGAATGGACTCGGCCTATGTGTTGTTAGAATTGCTATTTAGTTTGCCAACTGGTTGTCACTGATATAGGTTCTACTCAAGCAAAGAGAAACTTGATTTTAGAAGGGTGGACGGCCAGGAAGGGCACTCTCAATCATCCAAAACAAGAAAGAAGGCCAGGCAGGGTCGCGCGAGGTGATGCCGGCACTCTCCGGCAGGGAGTTGGCCATGTTCCACCAAGAGCCGCAAAGATTACAGCGCAGCATCACGCTGAACAGCTGCGAGCCAAAGTAGGACTGCACGCCGAACCAGATGATGGCCACAACGGCACGGGACCCACACGAAAAAGAGGTGGCCGTACATGCCAAAGACACTGCGGGCAAGCACTGGGTAGCCGATGTGATAACGGGCACCGGGCCGGCCGAGAGCAAGGGCGACCGTGGATGAGACGATGTTGGCGAGCATGCAAAGCAATCAAGGCCTGCCACCATGTCAGGCCGACGGCGATCAGACTGGCACCGTTGGACCACTGACTAGCATTGAATGCATTCCCCCACCAGTAGGAGGTGAGCGAAATCCATGACCAGGTGCGCGAGGCTTCGGATGTGGGCGCAAGATCCTTGTTGATCCACTGCGACGACTTTTCTTCGCCGTCGCTGGTGCTGAGGGCAGCCTTCCACTCGTCCCGCGAACGGGGAATCGTAACGGAGGGGAGATGCATACTGTGGTGCGTGTTTGTGGCTTTGAAGGCGTGAAGACAGTAAGCGGCAATTGTGTGTGGTTCGTTTGGTGATGCCAATGCCGATGTTGTTTTTGTTGTCTTTGAGACAAGCCACCTTCTTATACGAGGCTGGCTGCTGTCGCTTTGCTTTGCATGGTGAACTAAAAGTGCTGTCGTTCTGATCCTGGGTTCATGATATCAGATACGCAGACCACCCACATCATGGATTCGGCAGGGGACGAGATACAGCCTCTGATACGGCATGTTGCGAATAAAAAGCAGAGGGACGACCCGACGACATACAAGGAACGAACGTTCCTGCCCGGCTATCACTGCCGCAGCCGAACTGACTTTCATTTTCTGTGGCGGCGATAACAACGGTCGAGGTGGAATCCTGCATGCTGATTGGCTGTTCATCCCTGGCTTGCAGCATGTAAGTGCCTGTTGTCATCAGCGCCAACCGGGTGGATCCTGTTATCACGTCGGGCAGTCCGAAAACGTGGTTGGAGTGTACGCGGGCTGGTCCGCGCCAGCTCGAGATGGTTTCCTGGAGGCTTTATGACGTCCTTTCCGGTAGCTTTCTGGGGTCAGCTTCATTCTTCAAATTTGACTTTTAAGATCTTAATCAAACATTACGTCTGCTTTGGTGCTCTTGAATCGCCCTTCGACTCGGCATCCTCATCCCTACATTTGCACACAATTTTCACAGAACACAGCTGCCCTCCTCCTACAATCAGAGAACATACATCTTCTACGGCAGACATTGGACAATATCGACATGGGCTCCCTTGTGCATCATCTGCATTCGACGTGCTGCTTCGTAACGCTAATGTCAATGGAGCCTACGTCTGCGACATTGGCATACAGGACGGCGTGGTCACAGCAATTGGCATGCATATACGTGCGTCAAAGGAGACAGAAGTAATCGACTGCGAATGTGCCGTAGTGACGCCTGGAGGTGTGGATGGGCACGTTCACCTCTCGCAAGACCAGTCACCACGAGCAAAGGAAGCTGGCTACGTTGCCGCAGACACAAGTATGCCTCTTTTCTCTGGTCCCTCTGGTCCTTCTGGTGTCTCTCCTTAAAACTCAGCTGACACGACCTAGTCACAACAGGGACAAGAAGTGCTGTTGCCGGGGGCACAACAACAGTCATCCTGTTTGCAGAGCAGTCACGGGGACAGTCTGTAGCAGAGCAAGTCGCCAACTATCATGTCGTGGCCCGCGATCTCGGGTCTTACGCCGACTATGGCTTCCACGCAATCATCACCGACCCAACACCCAAAGTCCTCGAGGAAGAGCTGCCCGTACTGGCTCAGTCAGGTGGCATCACCAGCATGAAGCTCTTTTTAACGTACAAGCATATGCGCCTGTCGGATGCACAGTTCCTGCGAGCCCTAGCTACAGCCCGCAAGCTTGGAATGGTGGCTCTTGTCCATGCAGAGAATGGCGATCTTGTCGACTTTTTCACCGAGCAACTGGAAGAGCTTGGTCTACACAAACACAATACAAGGCTGTGGCACATCCTGCGGCAGCGAGGCCGAGGCGGTTAACCGTGCCGTTACCTTCTCTTCCGTCATGGACACGCCATGCTGATTGTGCACGTGTCCGTGAAAGAGTCCATGAGTGTGATCCGGCGGGCACAGACAGCGCTCAAGCCCGTATTTGCCGAGACGTGTCCGCAGTACCTGCTCCTGGGCAAGACGCGGCTAAGTGAAGAGCACTTCTGTGGCGCCAAATACATCTGCTCGCCGCCATTGCGGAGTGACCCCGAGGACGTCGAGGCTATCTGGCGCGGCATTGTCAACGGCACCTTTACCATCTTCTCGTCTGACCACTGCCCGTATCGATTTGACGACCAAAAGGGAAAGCAGCTGGGCCAGACATGCCATTCCGACGGATCGACAACCGAGCGCTTCACCAAAGTCCCCAACGGCCTGCCTGGTGTCGAGACGCGTGTGCCTCTTCTCTTCTCGGAAGGTGTTCTTAAGAGAAAATGCATCGACGTGAAGCGGTTTGTCGAGCTGACTTCAGAGAATCCCGCCAAGCTGTACGGACTGTACCCCAGGAAGGGCGCCATTCAAATCGGCTCAGACGCAGACCTTGTCATTTGGCATCCCCAGTCAACCTTTGCGCCGCGCAAGCTCGTGCACAGCCGTGATCTGCACGACAACTGCGACTACTCGCCATACGAGGGCATCGAGTTCTACAACTGGCCACGGAGGACCCTTTTGCGTGGTCAAACCGTGTTCAAGACGGGCAGATCATGGCGAAGAACGGCGTTGGTCATTTCATCCAAGGCAAGGATGTGGCATGCCGTATATCAAGCTCATGGAAGGAGACTGGGACGTCTTGAAGGCGGCAGCTATATGAGCACTGTAATTTTATTTTTGCTTGTGACATTACGCAGAAAGGACAAAGAAAAAGAAAAACAAATGCATCAAACAACGGGATCTGTTGTGTAGTTTTACCTCTGTACAGTCGATGCGCCATATATTAGCTCTCGAATACACGGCCCCATTGCTCAACCATGGCTTCACTCTTGACTCGAATGCCCAGCAGCCTCAGCATGCCGACCACCGTTGTGGCCACCGAGTCGAGGACACGCAATCCCTTGTCGGTGTACTGCGTCTCCCAGAAGTGCGCCCGGTGAGCTGCCCGTGCATTTGTGCACATGATCAAGACCGTCTCTGCACCGTTGTGCACCACTTCTCCGACCATCTTGTCCCATGCTGAATCACCGAGTGCTGCAAAGGAGACATTGTCTGAGAGGCCTGCACATCTGCTGCGCTCGTTTGCTATGCTGATGCCGATCGCTGGGTAGTTTTCTTGAATGGCTTCGTTGATATCCGCGTGTAGGGTGTGACTAGTCCAACCTCTCTGTCTTTGATTGTCTCCAAGATCCAATTCATGCCTTGGACAGCAGTCGTTGCCGGGATGCCAGTGGCTTCCTCGATCGCCTTGCAGAGCACTTCATCACTGGCAAAGCCCAGCCATGATGCAGAGGTGCCACTCCAGCCGATGGCATCGACGTAGGCATCGCCCAGCAGGCGGGCTGCATTGAGCATTGGCTCGAGTGCAAACTGGGCGTCGGCATCGGCAGACAGGGCAATTTTGGTGACGCGGACGCGGGCAAAGTGCACGGTGACGTCGAGGCCGAGCGTCTTGTCGGCATTGAGCGAAGCCACAATCTGCTGCGTCAATGGCTCGAGAGTCGTGTTGGAGGACGGCACAATCACGCCGAGGCGGAGATGGCGCATGGTGTGAAGGAAGGTGGTGGTCCAAAAAGGGACAACTCGCTTTGTTTCCTTGGGCTGGTCGTTTTGGTTTCAAAAATCAAAAATAAATGATAAAGAACGGAAAAAATGGATAGGAAAGTGTACCGCTCCGATACGACTCTGCGGCACTGCCAGCAGCCCTTCGGAATGGCCCGACAGGCGAGGATAAATCAAGAGATAAGGACTAGCAACTGACAAGTCGAATCATGTCGACAAATCCGGGCCACTCCGCCCTTATCTTGGAAGCAGTTCGGCAACTGCCTGACGCTAGCCTCATGACAGCCACGCTAGGAACTGCATATCCAATGTGTTTTCGACTCCAGATCGACGGTCCCGTCCGTCAGATGCAGCCCTGGAAGGAGCATCAGCAAGTCGAATGCGGCATCTAGATTAAAACCAAAAAGAAAAAAAAGAACGGGAAAAACTCTATGGCACAGATACCATCACCGTCGGACGGCTCTGCGCCGAGACCTGGCAGCCATGGACGCCCTGCCAAACGTCCCGGGTCCTGGTCGCCTGCCAACGCTGCAAGGCCCGGCGACAGCGCTGCGACAACGGTAGCCCGGCATGTGGCAACTGTGCTCGGCCACAACGGCCTGCCTCTACAGCGACCGTACGGCATATCCCCGTCCTATGTCAAGGCACTGGAGGAACGAGTCAGGGAGCTCGAGGCCGTCAAGGGTCCGTCACGTCTCCTGAACGGCAGAACACACCCGCAGGAGACCGTCTGGTCACAGGCATGGGCCTGCTGTCGTCGTGTGCTGCTGCCGAGCCTCACTACTTTGGCTTCTCGGCTGGTCTGAGCCTCGCCCATTTGTGCAGGTGGCACTCGACTTTGGCAGCGTCACGTCCGCCGACGTGGTATCTCTTCCACTGCTGACGGACCGGCCGTTTGCCAACCAGGCACTCCACCAGAAGTCCCCCAACGACGCGGTTCCGGCTGCCATCCCATCACAAAAGACGGGGCCGCGTAACATCCGCGCATATCTCCAACTGATCCATCCTCTCTATCCCTTCTTGGACAAGCAGCAGCTGTGGTACTCTCATCGACAGACACGAGACAGGCCAACCGACTTGGATCCAATGGACGCTGCTCTTCTCCACCTGGTGTATGCCATTGGGGCACGCTGCTTGCAACTGGCGGGAACAACGGCGAGTGCCAGCTCGACAGCCAAAACAACACGCACGAGGGCCACTTTCTTCGCGCCATGCAAATCATCGGAGAGGGTCTGCAGTTTACGAGCATCCGGTCTATTGAGCTGACATTGCTCCTCGCCATCCACTCGATGCGCTCGCCATCAGGCACGTCCGTGTGGCACCTCGCTGGTCTAGCCCTGCGGCAATGTATCGAGCTTGGCCTGCATCGTCCAAGGCCAGACGACACGCCGGCGGCAGTGGCTGCAAATCCAAATACAACTGCTTCCACAGCGCCACCCACTTTGGCATCCGCTGGCGAGCACAGAAAGCGCCTCTTCTGGAGTGCCTATATCTTTGAGCGCAAGACAGCCCTGGTGCTAGGGCGCCCCTTTGCCCTTGCCGACGAGGAGATCGATGTACATCTGCCGGCTGGTGACGACGTCCGCTTTCACTGTGCGCATGTGGAGCTGTACCAGTTGCACTCGCAGATACGGTACGTGCTGCACCAGATGAAGCAAGGGGGCACAAGTGCGAGTGGCCAGCAGGATCACAGACCACAGCTGAGGGACACCATGGAGCGGCTCTTTTCCGAGCTGGATGCCTGGAAAGCAAGGGTCTTGCAGACGTTTAACGAGAGCCGGAATACGTGGGCTGTTGATGATCGTGGGGAAGGTCAGGATGGTAGTTCTTCACCGTCCACTGGCGCAGCAGAACCGGACTCGTCAGGAGTGCCGTCGGTTCTCACGCAGCAGACGGAGCTTCTCCTCGAATTTTACAAAGCGCGACGCTCCCTGCTGCAGCCATTGATGACCGAGGGCCGGTCCATCTACCCTTTTGACACGGCGGATTACGCTGCATGTGCGGATGCCTCGGGCCAGATCTGCCAACTGTATCGACGCCTGCACCGGCTAGCCCCCGTGCCTTTCTCGCTGCGAGACCTGCATGCCATCTTTGTTGCCGGCTTCACCCTCATCTATGCCATCTGCAGCGCCCCGTCGCTCTACACAGCTGCTGGGTCCACCTGTGCTCGAGACATTGGCGCATGCTCGACTCTTTGTATGTAATCACGGAGCAGTGGGCGAGTGCCAAGAAATACCGAGACGCCTTCGAGGTCGTGGCTGAGAAAATGGAGGCATCTGCCGCGCGATACACGGAGCCAGCGGTGTGTGGAAGCGCGAGTGTAGAGCGCCAGCCAGCCCTGAGCGTGGCTTTGGTGCCGAGCATAGCCCTGCCGTATGGACCTACGCCTGTTCCTCCGCAACCGGCGACCTCTTTGACTGGGTTTGAGCAGAATGTGTCTTCTGGCATCGAGCTCGACCTGGAGTCGGACATGTACGGCATCGAAGGGCTTCTCTACAGTGAAGGGCTTGACTGGTTCACCGAGGCAGTTTTGTAGGCGCTGTGCGTGCACGATATTTATGTTCCGTGTAAAGTTGCGGAACTTTGATTGAGACTCAACATTTCATTACACTCAAAACAAATCTTTGATAAAGATGTGAAGAACATACACTTTGGTTCGTAGCCACAACGACTTTTGCGCCACGTAAAAGAAGGGAAGCAAAACGAATGATGAGAAGACAGAAAGACAGAAAGACAGAAATATGGCGAGATGAGCAGACGAAAGACGAAAAGACGAAACAGAAAAACCACTGACGCAAAGCCAAATCAGAATTACATTTTGTTACACATATCCAAAAGGAGCACAAACCTTTTGACCACATGAAGAAAAATGAAATATATATATATATATAAATGACAAAACCAGCCCAAACGCCGTTCATGAGATCCAGTACACCCTCATTTTCTGTTTTCTGAAGCACCTGCCAGCTCATGCAAAGCCGATCTTAACTTGCCCCCGTTCAATGCGCAGCTGGCCACGTTTTGTCTCGCCCAGGATGCTCTTTTCGCTCTCGTCGTCGCGGTCCTCCGGTGGTGGCCGCGATGCCCGCGTCATGTTGACGCCACCGCTGGGACCGGCGGGTCGTGTCATGTTCTCCAGATAGTACGTTTCTGGCCGGCTGGTTGACTTACTCTTGCTGTTGGCCTGCTTGAGCAGGAGACGCAAGAACGGCAAAGAGGCTGCAATGATGGTGACGGCCGTCTCTGCCCCCGACCAGATGAGCAGGTTGGCCGTGGTAAACGTAAAATCCTTGGACCTCTGACTGCCCGAGATAAAGTAGGTCTTGATGATGGCCGTGATGCCGGCAAACACGCCGAGACTCATGGCCAAAGTGACGGCGTACTTTTCCGTCTTCTTCATTTGAAGGTTCCAGATGAGGAAGGACGGGAAGAGCGCCAGCAAAAAGTCCATGAAGGCCGAATACGCACCCGCAGAGATGCCAATGTTGACCTGCACCTTGGGGTCCCAGCAGGTGCCCGTGGCATTGAGGTCCCAGGCCTTGTCGATGGGGTTGCACTGGATAAAGAGCGAGAAGGCCGAGAACCACATGACGACGTTGAGCGAGACGATGATGAACCACAGCACGTAGCGCTGCCAGGCCGTCATGGCCAGATTCAGGAGCGTGACGGCAAATGACGTTTTGCTGATGGCGAGGGCAATGATTGCAATAAACCGTCCGACATACAGCAGACGAAGCGCCGTGACGAGGTCCGTTCTCGAAATGAGATTGATGTGCAGGCCGATGCCATAGTTGGTCGATGTGATGGTGAGAGCTGCATACGCCACCAAGCATACCCACGCCGCAGCGAGCATGTGGTCGTCAATGCCAAACTTTTTGTGGAAGCGGACCTTGCAGAAGAAACGAAGGACCATGAAGACAAAGGCGACACCTGTCATGATGGACAGCGACACGACGATACGCGGCGCATCGGTTTCGACGGCGACCATGGCGACGAGGTGTGGTGTGTGTTACTGAACTGGATCTGGGAGACCTTATCGACAACAGCCTATAATGGCGATATTCTCATCGTGGTGCTGGTATGGCTGGCTGTCAGAAGGCTGTAGTCTTGGTGTGTGGATATGCTGATGTGTCTCGATGCAGACTGTCAGGAAAGAAGATTTGGGTAAAAGGAGGGTCGTGAACAAACGTGAACAAAAGACTGGCACGACAAAGGAATGATCCAAATTATAAGAGACAAGAATAGAAAAAGAAAAGACGAACTCATACTGGGGACGTCAAGGGTAGATGTAGGATTTTGAGAGGAGGGCAAAGGCAGAAGAAGAGGACGAAAGAAAGAAAAGAAAGCATAAGAGACCGACGAACTAGCACGACAGCCAAGAACGGATCGATCGGCCATCCTGCCATGCGTTCGAAAAGAGTCTTCTTTTTTCCTCTCCACCTTGGTCTTTTCTTTTTTTTCTTTTTTGCGCATGTCGGGCATGCCCAGCATCAACGCTCGGGGCACGATGTGCGTCTTGTGTGGTGGCGGCTGTAGGCGATCAAGAGCGATCAAACCCAGCCAGCGAGAGTTTTGCTGGCTCGGGGTGCTGCCATTGTCTGTCGACTTTGACCGAGTCAGTCTCTGTCAGGTCTGACTTATTCTCATCAATTTAGCCGAGATGTGTTTCTGTTTTGCGATTTTCTTAGTTCGTTTCTTGTAGTTGTCTTTGTCGGATTCAAAAACGATATTGTTCTGGAAATGATGGAGGTTCTTTCAGATGTATCAGGTCTGTGTTCCTGTGAACTTTCAAAGCAAGGCCAGCGTTACAGTGGCTTTTCAGCCCTACTGCAGTATTGTTACAGGGTTCTTGCCGTGACTTTTAAAGGCAGATAAGAACCGATGCGCCACGCAAATATGGAAAGTAAGAAAGGGCAAAGGTGGCGAGAGAAAAGGGGTTAAATTCAAAAACACGTCCCCTGGAACAGCAACTGCCTCATGTTCCAGCGAGCGCACACTTCTTTTCTTGCTTACAATGAAGCCCTCGGCCCGTGGTTCGACATGCATTGGCTCTGCCGGGCCGTTGTCTTCCATTATTCTTCTCTATCCCTCGCTTTTGGCTGCGCATTCTTTCCTTCTTCTTGTCAGTCTGTCTTACCTTTCATGAGGCTGAAATTGCCCTGCGAGGTTCTCTTCACTTACAAGCGCCTTGCATACTCGTTGCAGAACAGTCTTTTGTTTGAGGTTCTCGGAATAATGATAAAAGAAAATTTCAGTGAGGGCAGTACTATTGTACGCCGCTCTAATGGATTTCAAGAATGCCCCCAAATCAAAAAAAAAAGATATGAAAAGCAATGTATGGAAAGTCTTATTATCGTGAAAGTAATAAAAACAAACCTCGAATTTTTTTTCTTTCTTTTCTCGCTTCCTTTACATACAATACAAATGGCATCTGCCCCCAGATGCCAGCATTCAACGGGTATCCGACCCAAGTCGTCCGGATTCGTGGAATCGTATCATCTTGCACATCCTGCTGTCGTCACCTCGTCTCTCCAACCCTGGTGCTCTTTCGTTCTACGCAACGTCTTGAGGCCTCAACTGATAAGTCCATATTCATTGTCCAGACTCTGGCAACGGCAAGACGAGGGACCCCTGGTTTCATGGGCGTCTCCATACGCACGCGATGGGTGCTTGCTTGAGCATTGTGAGCATTGTCGCGTGGACTGCCGTCTGGGGTGTTGCGTTCGTCTATTCTTTCTGCGCTCCTCCGCTCTCCCGTCTTTTACAGTATCCCCACATGATACAACTTCTTGGCACGCCGTCCAGTCTTTGACGGGTTCTGTGCATAATCGATCCAAGAAAACCGACGAACCCAGCGCCACCTCAAAAGTCTCATCCACGAATGCGACGCCTGGGATCTGCTGACCACATCCGATATGAGAGGAGGGTCCAGGACTGCAGCTTCTCCAACAGACCATACTTTTGCGATTTGTGCACCTCTGTCAATCTTTGAGATCACCGCCAAGAACTGGATTCCGAAGAAAATAAAAGTAGGGATCGTGTTGATAACTGAAGAAAATGCAAAGCGCAGAGGCCATGGACACTTGTTCAAAGCAGTGTCTCTCTCAAAAATGGCCATGAACTTTACTGGAGAGGTTTATACGCCCGCCTCCGTACAGGCTCATTGAGGCCGTCGTTTCAGATTTTTCATTTCAAGCATTTTTCTTACTCTCCTCTTCGGCCGTTGCGTCACATTATGCGTAGACACGGCTCGGTATTCGACACTTTAGCCCAACACCCACTGCCTGTGCTTTCCGCCATTCGGCAATACGCCGTACACCTTCCACACCTGCATGAGAAACACGGCAGGCGGCGGCAGGCAGCAGAAGCATTTGTCAGTTTCAAAATATTTGATCAGGAGAAAGAGAAAAAGGGGAAAAAGAGAAACCGACGAGAACGTTTATCGGTTTGGCGTCATGCACATGTAGCTTGCCGCTCGGATGAACCATCTGCTGCTTTCCCTGCTTTTTGCCTATGCTCCCCAGCCACTTCATCTGCAGAACCACAGATCTCCGGGTGATTGGAGCTTTACAAACGCCCTCCTACGGCTTTGCCAGCCGGAGACGAAAAGCGTGGAACCGTCCTGATTTGCCCGGACGTGCGGCGGCATCGTAGAACTCATCCACCCAGTCGGCAATGTATGCCACCTCTTGTAGTTGAACACTCGCCAAGTATGCATTGGCACTTGCATTGAATTTGCCAAAGTCCTCGCAGTGCTTGCCTCCCTTGATGATGATAACTGGCGAGTCTGGTGTAGACTGCAACGGGCCTCCCGGCCGGAAGTCACTCGACACAGACGCCGGAAGCCACGGATCAAACTCGCCGTTGACCCAGAGCATCCGCTTCGTGGTAAAGTTCCAGCCGTCGGTCCATTTGTTCATATTGGCGACCGTGCGGCCCTCGGCGGCTCCGTATGTGGCCATGGCCATTTTTTCGTCGCATTTCCTAGACCCGGCTCTTGGGGCCAAAGTAGAATATCGCACTGGCGCTGAAAGTACTCGGCCGTCATGAGACGGGAGGCAATGGCTGGCGTGCCAGGCGGCGTTGACCCGGTCTGCCAGTAGGCAAATGGCTCGTTACACAACATCCAGTACCACTGGACATTGGCCGAGTTGTTGACTGCCCGATCGGTGTACAGCAGGCCAGTAGTATTGTACGTATCCAGGCAGGCGGTGGAGGGCGCCGAAGTATTGCCTCCTGTGGCGTACTTCGTCGTAGTTGAACGCATCATAGCAGTCTGTTGCCCATCGGCGGCATGAGTTTCGAGACTTGTGTCAAGAAGTGGGTATGGTGAAGAGACTTACACCAGGAAGAAACTTGTTTTTGTAGAACCAGGCCACATTAGATACCTTGATGGCAACGTCTGTGATGTTCATACTGGTCTGTCGCCGGGCTGGTGCCAGGTGCCTGCGAGAAAATGTGCTGTTGACGGTGGAGTTGTCTGTCAAACCAAAGCCTTCGATGGCGTCACACATTTTGGAAAACGTGCTGTATTTGCTCGTGAGCGAGGTGTATTGCCATGATGAGACGGCACTCGTGAGGGCTCTGGACGATTGGAGAGGTCAGGTCGTGCTATCATTTGGCCATATGTGGCTTTTGTCTTGCTTCTCCTCCTGCCGCTCGTCTTGGCCTCCACGTACGAAGCAAAGTCAATGGGACTGTTGACCGAGGCAAGCCCCCATTCGTCTTTAAACTTGTGCAAGGCTGCAGGGGAGAAGGTCAAGGTCGCGTGGTCGACGTATTCCGTGATAGCTGCAAGATCACGGCTGCAGTTGGAAGGCATGCCGTGACGGATGGGCTCAAAATACTGCCAGAAATCGTAAATGGCTTGCACCGGCGCTGAGGAGGCGTGGTATGCCCAGAAGACGCCTGGGTCCAGACGGGCCGTCCAGGCGGAGAGAGCCCCGGCATACGATCCGCCTGATAAGATCCAGGGCTGGCCATAGAGATATCGTCAGTCTGGTGACGTCCTTTTTTGTCTTTTGTTCTTCTTCCCCCTCTTTCCTCCTATTCACCCTTTACCCCTTTTCCCATTTCCCTTTTGCCCATAAAACAAATAAAGCAAAATGGGACACAGATACAAGAGCCAAAGCTAGGAAAAGCTCACCGCCCTTGGGGCATTACTTGATCCATTTTTGTCAAACGGAAGTGGCACTGTCTTTGCAAAGTGCGTCAAGTCATGCACGGAATTGCTGAGCGTCAAGTGCTGCAAGGTATCGGTGTTGAGATCCGCGTAGGGTGACGAGTCGCCATAGTAGCGATGCTCGATGATGACCACGGCCCCCTTGACACGCCGAGCCATCTGGCCAAGGACCGAGATATTGGTCAAAGTCTTGCAGAAGCCGTCGATGGACTGCTCGCCGGCGTCATAAGAATGACGGGGTACCCTGGCCCGCCCCAAGACTCGTTGGACCAGTAGTACTTTTGCGAAAACGAGGCATTGGCATGGCTGTCCGGGCGGAGTGGTTGAGCCGCTGCTGAAAGTAGCCCACGCCGCTGTTGGGGAGCACGCCGGGGATGCATGTTGTGTTGGTACCATTAGTGCCATTGGTGCCATTTGGTGCCGTTCGTGTCGTCGTCGATGGTGAGGATGCGAGGTAATGAGGGCGGTGGTCGAAGGAAGCCGGCATAAACGGCACGCAAGACCAGGCTTAAGCTGTTGAAGAGGACCAGGGATCGCATCTTCAAGATAGAAAGAAAAACACAGATAAAGATCAAGGGTACAAATAAACAAAATGCTATGCTTCAGGTGGGTTCTGTTCTATGTACGAAAATCATCACCAGTATCTCAACGACAGAGGATATAAACAGACAGCAACAGAGTATGCGATCGGCAGTTATGAGGGGCTGATATTGTCCGGGGAGACCATCGGTATTCATCCATTCACGTTCATAATAATAGTTTCCGTTCTAAATTGTCCTTGCGTCTCACGACTCTGCTTCCAAAGTGTACAATATACGGTTATCATTTGGATATCGACGGCCGCCGTCTATATTGCTCTTCGCTGTACCGTCGGAAGCTCACTATCCCATGTGCCATGATTAGACGACGAGCACACAGCACATCACCCATCGGATAAACCACTTCTCCTCACCCTCGTAGACACGCATATCTCATAATAAGTCAAAGCATATTGACAAAAAGAAAGGGGCAATCTTGAAGGCACACTTTGTGGTTGATGCCAGAGGAAGGCATCTGGCAGTGACGGGGGCAGCAGCGGCACATGTTTGAAAAGCCACCTGGGTCACCCACAGATGTGTGACAAACTGATTACTGTTGACGTCGATCACCAACAGTAACACCGTAATAGCCGCACAACACAACTCGGCACAGAGCGACAACGCCGAGCAGGGCAACTTACAAAGCCACTATACATATCCTGAGGCTGACGCTTGACAACATACTCCGCAGAGCAAACCGTCTTGGACCTCTTGTGTGTTTGTGGCCGCTCGTTGTCGGGCCTGGCCCTCATGCAAGGGCCGGATGGGAGGACGTCGATGACGGGGAAATGGCGTCCTCGAGTCTCCTTTTGTGTGTGGTTTCGGCAACGCAGCGCCATCTCATCAGCGACTGCCTTTGCATCATGTGCTTCGTGGTGGTGTTTTTTTTTATCCTGCATGCCCTCTTTTCCATCCTGGGGCCGGTTTAGTGGGCTGCGTGTACTCCCTACTGTGTGTGCATGTTGGTCCTGGCCACCGTCGTGCATTACAGGCGTGCATCAGCCTGCATCAGCCTGCAGCAGCCTGCAGTAGGGCCAGGGCGCAGGTCCGCGCCGTCTCTGATCTTCGGTCTCGTTGCGTGCTCGAAAGACCAATGGTACCGGAGACAAGGGTGGGCTCAAGAGGCACAAAAAGGCGAGGCCGAACGAGAAACGACTTGAGATTTGGCGAGGCAGAGGCCGCGAGGTTCTCCACAGTCGTGGTTCGCGATATGCACCTGGTCTGCTGTGTTGATGACTGGACGGCGATGCGTGCGCTGAGAGATGCACGGTGCTCGGGGTAAAGGTTAGGCCTCGGCGTGGGTTGTTGTTGCTTTTCTTCTTTTTCATTCTTTCTTTCTTCTTTTCTCCTTTTTCTCGGTCGCTTGGAGTTGACTGGAATACGAGTAAAGAAGTAAAGTGAGGTGGGCGTGAAGGAGAGGGGACATTGCGACCGCGATAGATGGCAACTACCCCACCCACAACAGAGGGTTCTGGTGCGGAGGAAGGTGCGATTCTGGCGGCAGAATCAGAAGGGAAGGAGCGGTGTAGGCACAAGTTACCCTGGTTCCTGAGGAGGCAAGAGGGAACAAGCACTTCTCGACGCTGCGACAGTGATATTACGAGCTGTCCTACAAGTACGAACCTTGGAGGCGGTGAGCTGCTGTGTCTCGGCCCCTTCTCCTCTCACGTGGATGCGCCACACAATACCACCAAATAAATATACTGGGAACTGGTGTACCATGTATCCTGTATCGTGTGCGCAGTACAAGTACCTGTACTCTTTTCTTTTTTTCTTTTTTTTAAAAATACTACAAGCTTTGAAGGTGATTCTGGCAGGCATTTCCCCTTGATGAGCCAGGTCGGGGCTGGGAATTGAGGGACTAGAGCCCTCCTCCTGCAGTAGCGGGAACTCACCTGCGCCCGCTGTAACCAGCCAGGGCGGGCAGTAAGCTACTGCACACCCCTCCCCCAAAAAGCCAAAAAGCCCCTCCGTAACAGGGTCCTTAGCTGGCTCAGTAAGACTACATTACTCACTGCATATGTACATAACATACTTAATGTACGTACGCTTCTTGAGCCCTTCTTGAGCAGCGAAATGCGCGAGTGCGCTAAAACCTAAAAACAGCTGCCCAACCTCTCGATTTTGTTCATCATTTTTATCTCGTTTGCGCTGCTCGTGAGCACATGGCATTCCCCAGCCTTTGTTTGACCTGTTGACCTGTTTGGCCGACGTTTTTCTTTTCTCCCTGCGTGGTGCGCACAGTAATACTTGAGCGCTGCACGCCCTCTGCTGTGTGCTTTGCTGTACGCCACAACGCACGCTGCGCCGTTTCTGGTGACGGCCAATCACGCTCGCTCGGTTTCCCTCGGGTCAGGATGTTGCATCTTACAAATCGAGGCACACGCGCGCTGCAGTCATGTATTTTCCCGTCGCTGTCATACCGGCACTCAGAGTAAGGGGCCTTGCACAACAGCAGTAAAAATATCGCACGCAGCACCAGCGCAAAAACACCATACTCTGTAAAGCCATGTCGATGTCCGGTGATTGTGCAGTGATAATGGTGACGTTTTGGAACAAGGGGGAGACCAAGGACCTGCATCATCCCCACGGCCCCAACAGGCGAGCAAGCTTCAGGAAAGCTCGGTAACTCGAGCCTTTGAAGGGGCCAAGCTCAGCTCCGTGCTCTTTGACGACTGCCAGAATCCCAGAAAAACTCTTTGATACACTCGCACCTTGCTCTTTGACGCCACCGCGATGACTGGAGAGGCGTCTTTGATTTTTTTGTGATTTTTGGTGCTTGTTTGTGCTTCTTTGTTGTAGCGAACAAAAAGGATGGCGGAAGGGCAGGGTGCAAAGCGCACAAAAGAACTGCGTCGACTGCAATCGACAAATAGAATGTCGGCATTTAAGACAGCCGCCAGGTCCAGGCCCAGAAATACGCGGTCGTACGGAGTGCAAGCCTGCAAATAAAGGTGCGAGGAGGGGAACCAAACTCGACAACAGGCCTGGCCTGCCCCAAAGCCGCCTAGATCGACCGCCAAGGCTGCTTTAGCGGACAGTCCAGGCCTGGCTGGGCAAGGGAGCTTGGGGAGAAAGGCCTGAAAGGCAGGCGACGCATGCGAGACTCTTGTCCAACAAGTTGATGCTGGATCAAGTCGCCACTGCGCGGACTCCAGCCACCTGTTTTCCAAGTCTGTTTTCCAATTCTGTTTTCCATGTACCTGGCGGAAGGCGCGGATGTCGACCGGCGAGCATAAAGAAACAGATGACGGCGCCAGCGGGACCGCATGACAGCCAAGAGTGAGGCAGAATCGCTGTGCTTCTTTATAAGATACGTACGGAGTACTCCGCACTCTGCAATAAGATGCAAGATAAGATATTAAGATAGGCTTCAGATGTCGGACCATGAAATCAACAACTGGAGCCCGTCCAAGGTCTCGGCCTTGCCTGCAATATGAACAGACGGGACAGGGGAAGCAAAGCGGCAAAGAGGGTGTGCTGGCCGGCCGTTGAAGCAGCCAAAGAGGCCTGCTCGGTGCGCCGCAGCAGCTCTTTGTATCATGTATCTTACCTTCTGATAAGATGTCCGTTCTGGGCATTGCTGCGTCTGAAGCCTGCCCTGGCCTCTGTCCACTGTCTGCGCACGTCGTAAGATACCACTGGGCCTCCGCCCGGCGCCCACTGAGCCACTGGGCGACCGAGCGTTAGTGCACTGGCCCGCCCGTGTGCCTTACTTTTTTGTCTGCGCTGGCTGCCCACTAAAAACCCCACTAACACCTGCAGCTGCGGCACCTGACGCCATCGTACACCCACCACGCACCAGGGCCACTGCGCACACCCCTTTGACTCCCTCGCCCCACACCCTCCCTACTGAGTTCGGCCTCTTTTTCTTGCCTCTTCCTGGCTCTTTGTGTTCCTTTTTTCCTGACCTTTGGCTTTTTTGGCGCGCAGTCCTGTGTCTCCACCCCCTTGCACCCGCTGTGCTGCTGGCCCTTTCTAGCGCAGGTACTCAGGTCACCCCCTCTCGACCGTCGTCGCGCTTTCCGTTTCGGTGTTTTTTGGTGCCTTTTTTGTGCCTTGGCCGGCTTTACAGTCATTCTCCCCCGACGTTCCTGCCTTTTTGCAGCGTCTTCTCTGCTTACGTCGGCCAGTATCTGTTGGCTCCTGCCTTCCATGTCTCTTGTTCCTGCCATCGTCGGCTGCTCTTATTGTTTTTAAGCTGCCTTCACTGTCATTGCAAGGCCATTTTCCCTGATGAATGAGCAAGTCACCGCTGCGTAGTCACGGCGGGTTAGTAATTGGCAGGGGCATCTATCATCCATCGCGCAGGAACATGGAGCCTACATCACCACGTTTTTGCCTCCGGTCGCCCTCTGCCATGCTGCGTAAGCTTTCCTGATCTGATGTATCCTTTCCGCTTCGCCTCTTCTTTGTTACCCCAGCTATATTCTTGCTCTCTTTTATCTCATCTCTTCTCACACCCCCCCTTTCCCCCTGGTACTGGTACCTTTTTTCCCTTTGGCTTGTTCTTGGGAGTTCCTTGTTTCTCTGTTTCTCTTTTAACCCCCCTTGCCGTCTCCTCCATCCTCTGTTTCTTCCTTCCTTCCTTCCTCTCTTTTCGCCCTTGGCACCTTCCCTCAGCGCACCTACGCTCCATCTGCGCAACCATAATCGGCAACTGCGACCCAAGACAAACACGCCGCCTCGGGAAACTGCAAACCTACTACATCCTGCCACAAACATCCGCAAAAGGCAACCCGAACAGCCAAATTTAAAAATCCACAGAAACAAGAAACAACAACAAGCACCTCCGCCTTCAACATCACCACCTCCCCCATCGCCCAGGAACGGCCGCAGCAAACCCCCTGTCACACGCTCTTCCAAAGGGACCTTGTCGCACAACGGAACCTGAGTCCCCTCTCCTCCCCGCCTCTCCCACCCCTTCCCGAGCGCCCGGCCCCCTGTCGTCACCGTTTCTTACAAAGTAGTTTTACCCTTCTATTCCTTTTTCTTTCTTTTTCTTTTCTTTATTTCCAAGTCGCACTTCTGCACTCTGCCTTTCTATTTTCTGTTTTCCGTCTGCACTTTTCTCGGCCTCTCCCACTCCTCCACCGGGCAATCAGTTTCAAACACCAGACCCCTCTTCCAGTCGCCCCTTGATCTTTACCATTTTATCTCTCTCAAGCATCCTCTTTCTCGACGTCGTCATCCCGTCTCGACATCGCGCGGCCTCGCCACCTCACCCCCTCCGCCTCCAAGCACATCGGATGGTCTGCCTCCCCGCTAGCCCTTCTGTCAAAGGCCGTCGTGCTCTTGTCGCCCTCCGCCCTTTGCATCCCGACCGGCCGGCCAGCCTCTCCAGGATAGCTGAGTCTGTGCCTGAAGATCCAACCAAAGACTCTTCGTGATTGCCTGGCTCATGTAAGCCTCATGCCTCCAACTCTCTCCTTCTCTGGCCCGCTGGCACTTGTGTCTTCCATATCTCTGGTTGTTACGCCTCATCTTCATTTTGTTACCTGGCATTCACTACCCTGTTTGTTGCAATTCTCGCCATCATCAAACGTCATCCGCATCTTTCACTTTTTCACTCTTCCATTCTTTCACTCTTCTACTTCATCTCAGCCTCTCCTGGCTTCTTCCTCTTCTCCCTTCCTGCTTCCGCTGAAGGTCTTCTAACAAATTCCAGACATCCGCACAATCCGCTCTCAAAATCCACCTACACTCCGACCCCTCGGTGGAGACCGACGGGCTCAATCCCATTCTCGATAGCAACGCGACAGGCCATAGTCGCTAACACCCGCTCCCTACGTTTTAACCACTCCCTTCGCCGCGCCATGGACTCCGCCATGGACGACGGCATCGGCCCTGTCCCGGTCAACGGCAACCACGCCAGCCAGGTTCCCTAGCCGACTCCAACAGCAATAGCCACAGCAGCGGCGACGCTGCCAGCGACCATTCGTCCGCCCAGATGCAGCGCAGCCACTCTCAAGGCAGCAAGTCCAACGCAGCCACAACACACAGCGACGAGGCCGGCGATATTGACATGTCCGACAACGAAAGCAACGCTGACGACACAGCGACCAAGGCCGGCCGCAAAAAGAAGTCTCAGCGCTTCTACTGCACAGACTTTCCCCCATGCAACCTGAGCTTTACGCGCAGCGAGCACCTCGCTCGACACATCCGCAAACACACCGGCGAACGTCCGTTTGAGTGCCACTGCCTGCGCCGTTTCTCCCGCCTCGATAACCTTCGCCAGCACGCCCAAACTGTGCACATGCACGAGGACATTCCCCTCGGCTCGCTGGCTGCCACGGGCACCCGGTTCCAGCGCCAGATTCGCCCTGATCGTGTTGTTCGGGTTGCGCCTCCAGGTAGCCGTGCACGAGCAGGCAGTCTCAGCGGCCCTGGCCGCGGCCATTCCAAGTCGTTTTCCACATCCAATATTGCCCTCAGTTCTGGACCGTACGGTGTGCACGACGACATGCGTAACATGCGGGATATGCGCGACATGCGCGACATGCGCCCTCGCCCACCCCCTCTCACGACCATTGACCCGCATGCCCGGCCACAGCAGATAGAGACTGGCCCCTACCACGCCAGCCACGAGGGCTACCAGCCGATCACGCCGCCCGAAATGACAACCCCAACGTCCACTACCTTCTCCAATGGCCCAGCGACTCCCCACTGGGCAGCACCCGTGGCGGTTCGCCCTTTGGCAGCCGGCCGCACAGCATGTACGCCACGACGGAGACGCCCAGCCGCAGACTCAGTGTGCCATCCGCCGAAGCGTACTTCCAGTCACCGCCAAGCTCCCACCCGCCGCGGGGCCACATGTACTCTGCCAGTGCCTCGAGCAACGGCGGCGGCGGCGGCTTCTTCCCATCACCGACGCAGGCGTCTCTTCACCCGGCTTCGCCCGATACTTCGACCGCCTCTGGCTGGTCGAGACGTGAGTCAATCTCGTCCACGACAGACGAGCGTCGCCGGACATGGCATCCCAGTTCTCGCGACTTGGCAACCCGGCTGCGCCACGCAGTGGTCCCAGCGCCTCGGGGCCCTCAATGTCTGCATCAGCTGGCAATATCAACGCCCACTACCAGCCGTCAGCGCCTCATCCACCACCTCCATTGACTGTTGCAGTCCGGCCTGACCAGCAGAACACTAACGTTCGTCTGCCGGGCATCGACTCGTTCTTGCACCGACCCGTGTCGCCAGTGCGCCGGGCACCTTCGCCCATGGCTGTCGACTCACAGCGGTATCCTACGGGCCCATCACAGTCTATTCTTTGCTCGCCGGTGCAGCAGCACTCATCGCAGCAACGCCCATCATCGGGGCACTGGGACGGTCTGCAGCATGGCATCAACCAGCTGGATATCGCCGCCCACACGCCACCGCAGGAGCCTGGTCGCGACTGGAATCACCAACCCTACCCGAACGATGGTCGTGCCCAACAGTCAGTGCGCTTTGAGCCCGAGGTCGCCCGTGAGGACCCTTTTGTCTCGAACGGTGCTCCTAATGGCAGTGCTTACACTCGTGGCCATCAGCACACAATGTCAGCACCTGCGTTTAATGGACCCACGTCTCGTCAGGCCAAGCGAGAAGCCTGGTACAACGGTCCTAAGGGAACCATGGCGGGTGCAAACGCCGCACGCGGTGGCGGTCCCGGCCGCGGTACCAACGGCCGGGTCGAGCGCATGGTGCATCCGAACTTGGCCAATGGTTTCTCAGGCTTCCCTGCACGCGGCGTTCCACAGACTGTGCACGAGCACGAGCACCAGCCGCAGGACCGGGAGCCTTATGCCCGGGGACAGGAGCGCTATGCCCATGAGCAGGAACACGCATATGCCAGGGAACAGGAACATATATACGCCCGAGAGCAGGAGCGTGCATATGCTCACGGGCAGGAGCGCAGTTATGGCGGCTACCACGGAGGTCCCCCTCCTTCTGGCTCTCTCGGGGGCCACGGTCCGCCTATGGGTCCTTCCCGCCGCCCGCCGCACCACCGGCGGAAGGTGACGTGTACCAAAGCGGGCTCGATGCTCTGGTGGCCGTTGCCACGAGCGAGTCCAAGAAGTCGGCCTCGGCATTCTAGGCGAAACTATGACCATGGCACGCAACGCACATGGTACATTAGGCCCACTCTTCCGGGCCATCTTAACCATATACGTTTGCTCATCGGGTCTACGCTGTCTCGGCCTCACCGGCCATCCTTTTTGGCAGCACTGTTTGCTTGCTTGATATTTTTCTATTTTATTTTTAACGACCAGTCACGATCTTTCCTTTTCATGCTTGTCTGGGATGCCCGTCTCGGGTTCTGTTTGAAATAGGGTTTTTTTTTATGTTTGCTTCATCTTTTTACGGGTTTTTGTTGTTTTCTTGTTTTGGGGCGTTACAACTGCTTTGGGTTGTTTGGTCTTCTTCTTTGTTTCTGTTTTACCTGCGATGTGTTAAATGGCCTGTATTACGTTTATACCTCTTGGGAATGCTCGGTTTCATGTTTTCTTCCTTTTCTGGTTTTCACTTGGAATTTTGTCTACAGGATAACACGCCCCTTTATACCCCAAAGATTTCAGGAGGCTGCGCCAGTCATTTTTTTCTACTCTCGTTCTCCCTTCTCTTCGCTGCAAATGCCACGCTACGGCGGCTATTGTTTTAGAAATACAGTTTTGGGGGTTCTTGCAGCCCTTTTTTATCATTTGGTTGCGGTCTTCTTGTTCGTGGTCCCTACCTGCTGGTTGTTCGCACAGTTGGCCTTCTCCTGGGAGTGGCAAACATTCGATACGTCGGGGTAGCCACTTAATATCCATTCGTTTTATGAGAACAACCTCACAACATATATTTGCCTTGTCTTATGCACCAAGCTGAACACGTCCCGTAGAGAAATAACATGCAACTTCAAAAGTATATTTTCTGATTTATTGTTCATGCTTAGTTTGTCCTTGGGTGTGTCGTATCCAGACGTAGGGAAACAACTTTTTCCAAAAAAAAAAAAATCAGAAAAAAACAAGCAATATTCCTAGACTTAAAAATATATATAAAAAATAAATAAATAAATAAAGGCAAGCCAATAAGCAGAGAGTATAAATATAAAAAATATATACATAAAAACACCTCCAATAATAATCTATGTCAGCATTGCAGATAAAATAAGTGCTCCCGATTTGACGCCGTATTTTCAAATAATAATTGCACTCGGCATGTCGTAGACTTGTTCTTTTTCGTGTCGTTTCAGGGATATCGTCTCCTTTTTACATCATATGGTAATCGGGAACAAGAAAAAACGTAAAAACAAGGTTTGAATTGGTGTGAGTGTGAGCGGCAAACTATCAGCTGGAAGCCAAACCGTGCCACCGCAATAACACTCAAATGTCCAGCATGCTCCGCACCTGCTGGGGTTTCCCGACAGAGACACCAGCGTGCCGGCCGAGGTGCTGCGCGTTGACGCGCCCTGTGTCGACTGCTGCCTGCCCCGGCCACGCTCGGTGTCACTGTACGGCGGCGGGCCCTCCTGCATCAGCTCGGCGCGACGCTCGTCGGGCGTGGGACCGCTCTGGCCAGGGAACAGCATACTGGCTGCCACCGCCATAGTGCGCTCCGTGCGTCGACGGTCCGACTTGCCAATGTAAGGCTCGAACTGCGACGCACGCGACGAGCCACCGCCGGGAACAGGGCGGCTGCTGCCGTACATGGACGATGCCGCCGTCGAGGTGCGCGAGATGGGGCCCATCTCCACGTTCTCAGCCTCGGTTTCAGCCTCGCGGTTGGCCATGGCCTGGTTGATGCCGCGGGCAGTGGCACGGCCGCCGCCGATCTCGCGCACGTTGCGGGCGATGCGGTCACGCATGCTCTCGCCATCAGGAATGTAGTCCCCGTTGACGCGGCGCCACCAGGCGGGCTTGTGCACGATGCCGAGCTCGCGGTCCTGCTCCAAGCCCCGGACACGGCGCTGGCGCATGAGCTCGCGGTCCTCGTTGGGCGCAACAAAGCCGTAGAGGCACTGGACAATCAGGATCAGGAGAGGCGGGGTGTAGCCGCCGAGGAAGATGGGCAGGCGGTCGCCGTCGACCTTGAGGACGGAGTACTCAAAGTTCCAGGCGCACAGGGCCTGGTAGGCGATCATGGCGAGCGACAGGAACAAGAGAATGACAAAGCGGGGCGGGGTGCTGGTGATGATGCCCACGACGCGGTTGAAGACGCCGCGGTTGCGCGGCAGGTAGTGCTTGATGGAGTGGCGCAGCGACACCACGGTGACGATCCACGAGACGAGCAGCAGGAACGCCGCAGCCTTGAAACGGGTGTCGGTGGCGTCGGGCGCGGCGACGTCGGCGATCTGCTCGGGGCTGCGCTGCTTCTCAATGTTGCCCCAGCTGCGCGGGACGACAAGGAAGAAGTTGAGCCACACGAAGAGGTAGAAGACAAGCGGGATCAGCAGCTCGAAGCGGTAGCGGAGGCCCTCCTCATTGAGCACAAAGGGGTTAGGGTCGATGTACTGGCGCTCCATCCACGAGCCCCAGTGGCGCACCGCCTCCCAGACCAGCGCCATGGTGCACATTTGGAGCAAGTACCAGAAGAAGGACGTCAGCACAATGGGCAGCTCCGGCAGGTAGTAGCGGTCCACATCCACGTTCATAAACAGCGAGATAAAGGCCGCCACGCACACCATGATGGCCCAGTACCACTGCCAGCGCCGGCCAATGGGCCGGAACCGCTTCTCGGAGGGCAGGAAGAGCCGGCCATGTTTGCGAAGGTTGATCAGGACAAAGAATAGCGCCACGGCGTAGAGCACGGCAAAGGCGATGCCGGTCTTGGCGCGCACGCCAATCGGGTTGATCGGCGAGTAGCACGACGTCGAGTTGATGAACGTGCCATTGGGGTACAGCAACGTCGGCGTGTAGGGTGCAAAGGTGAGGAGGCAGCGCGAGCCGTTGGACAGCGTGCCGTTGCTGAAGAGCGTGTAGTTCCAGAACTCGAGCGCGTCAGGTTGAAGTGCACGCCGGCGACCAGCGTGTCGGACGAGTTGCTGCCGCCGGGGAACGCGAGGATCTCGCGGGCATCAAAGACGTTGCCCATGGTGACGGAGGACGAGGAGGTTGAATTACGGGGAGGGGGAGGAGACAGGTCGAAGTTGGAGGCGACAGACGAATGGGCGTTTAGGGACGGGTCGGGTTGGATGTCGTATACAGGCGGCTCAGACCATGCCCCAGATGCCTTGGCGATGCGGCTGAGGGCGGTCGGCAGGGCTTGCAAGTGTACACGGCATACACGGGAATGTGAAGCTATTCGCAGATATGATGCGAATTGGCGATGCAATGTCCTCGGGATGCACAAGACGAGGTACGCTCACTGGGGTAGAGAGAAAAGAAAAGGGGAAAGGGAATATAGAACGAAAGGAAAGGAAAAGAAAATGAAAATGAAGAAAACCGACAGATGCAAAACAGTAGGCGAAGAACACAACGGGGAAAAAATCGACAGGACAGGAAGCCCAAAGAAAAAAGCGTCTAGCGTTGCACCAGAGACCAACAGCCCGTCGTCCCAAATGGGAGTAATGAGCCGCTGGGCGCTGGGGTGCAGCCGTGTGCCCACAGGCGCGCCAGCCCCGTAATGCTCCGTAATGCTAGACAGGTTGGGCGTGTTTTAGTGGCCTCGCCCTTTTCGCTCTTAACAAGTTACAGCGGCCTACAGTCATGCAAAACGGGCTTGACAGGCCTAACGAGCCACCCGAGAAAACCGCGCAGAGCCTGAGGAGCCGCGCTGTAACCACCGTCGTAGCGGTGGCGGAAGGATCTTTTCTGCTGCAAGCGCTAGTGCCGAGTGTCCGGCCAGGCCACCGCGCGCGATCCAGCGAGCGGGAAGGGGGTGAGCGATTAACTGATCTCCGCTGTTGCCTCTTTTGTTTGCTTTTCGCAGCGTGCGGATAGGCCGGGTCAGCAATGGGCAAGGCCCAGTATTAACTCAGTCCTGCGGCCCAGCGCAATTTCGCTCGAGCGCACCAGAACCAAAAATGCATGCCAGGCCAGTTTGCCTTCAGGATGCGCGCGCGGAGTGCCCGGAACGCGAATTACGAGACAGGTTTTGGGTCTACGCGAGATACTGTAAAGACGGATATCTGTTCTGTAGCAAGACTCGACGGGAAAGAGCGAGTCGCGAACTGTGCACCTGCCGTCTGTCGAAAAGGCAGGTTAAGAGATTTGAGAAGGAACCAAAACGCATTTACGAAAAGGCATTCAAGGACCACGATGGGCACTACAACGATTGTGTTCTCAAACACTACTTTTGCCGTGCATCACTGGGCAGTGAAGTTCCCAGAATGACATTTGCCAAATCAAAACAACGTCGCCATTCAACTCTTATCCTTGTCATTATCGCCGGTCAGCCGCCACAAGCACCAGCCACAAAAGGCGGCCAAGCTTTTCTAGCGTTGCGTCCACCGCGCTGAAAACCCCGCCGTCACTGAATGGCTTTCCATTGGCTGTAGACCTCGGGCCTCATCCCCTGTATTGCGAAAGTAGCCTCCTGAGAGCTGTCTGTCCCTTGATGCCCCGTCCCTCGTCAGATGCTCGACAACACCAGCTCTACGACCCGACCCTCTTCCCTTCCCCCTTCAGACCATGGCCGAGCCCGACGACCAGCCGTCATACATTGACTACGAAACGTTCCTAGCGCCCGAGTTTGACGTCGCCGGCTTTGCCAACTCGCTCGTGCTCTCAACCAACGACCCCCAAGATGCCCCCTCGACCTAGCCACACCGTTGTCGCGCGTGCTCTTCGACATCCAGGAGATCGACTCGCACATCGACCTCCTTACGGCACGATCCGCTGTCCCCCTTCTCACACACACAAAGGCACAGACTGAGGCGAGCACGCGCGTCCTGGCCGATGTCGGGCCGCAGCTGGCGTCCCTCAACGAGAGCTATGCACAGCTGGAGGCCAAGGTGATCCAGAAGCACGCCGAGGCCGACGAGGTGCGGCTGGTCGTGCTGCGGCTATGGGAGACCCTGCGCTTGGGCCGTCAGTAAGCCGGTGTCTGCAGCTGGGGCGACAGCTCGAGGTGCAGAACACGGAACTGCTAGGGGACAAGGAAGACCACCGCGCTCTGGTGCGGTGTGTCCACACCATCCTCTCCCTCCGCGAGGTGCTCCAGCAAAAGGCGCTCGGCGAGGAGGGACACGGTCTCGACCGTGTTGACGCAATCCGTGCCCTCCAGGACACCGTGATCGCTCCCGTCGAGAAAACGGTTCGCGAGACGGCCGAGCGATACGTCCGCGAGTTCTCGCTGGGAGCTGCATCCTCCCAGCGCGAGCTGACCTTTGCTCAGGCCGAAGACGCCAAAGCACGAGCCGTCTCTGCGCTGAATACACTGTACCTTTTGTCCCCGTCTCCCTTCCCGGCCCCCAACTGGACACCGGCCACGATGCTCCAGGCGCTCGAGCTCTATCTACGCGCGGCCCTGCAGAGCAGCCTAGCCGCGTTGGCGCGCTCCCTCGCAGCGCTTCCCACGCTCGACCGCACCCTCAGCGAGGTCAGCGCGCGGTGTCAGAACATTGTTGCGCTCGAGCAGCTGCTGTCACAAACGAAGGCGCCCTTCCACCCGCTGCACGAGCTCACGGGGCTGCCCGATGGCGGCGGGGGTTCTCTTTTGCAACCCCTTCTCGCCAAGCTTGAGACGGGATCGCTACCCGGCTACTTTTGGCGGACACTCGCGGGCCACTTGTCGCCACGCGTCCAAGACATTATCACGCCGGCGGTGTCTCGGCGCGGACATTGCGCTCGAACCGAACGAGCGTGGGCGAATCCATCCGGGAGTGCGTGATCAGGGGGATGCAGGCGACTTCGACTGTGGCACCAGCAGCCGAAGGCGGGACCGTCAACGGAACTGCAAAGGTGGCTACAAAGAACGGCACAGGCGGAAGTGCAGGCGCAACTGGCAGCTGGGACCGCGAGATCGCCGTCATGGTCGCCAGCGTGGTCAACCACCTGCGATAGGAAACCGAGGCGGTGGGACGGCGTTACGACTAGATGCGAACGCACGCACGCACGGATACATATATATGACCCAAAAGATGATACGATGTACGGAGTGCGGAGTACTCTGCACAAATATTACGACGTGACCACGACGCTCATCCCCTCTTGTGCCCCCGTCTGTGCCCTGGTGAAGCTTGCGAGTCTCTCCTTAGCGCGATGCCGAAAATACGCCGAGCGACGTCGGCGTACGTTCAGGCCACAACAACCACCCATTGGGCCTGTGTAAGTTGTTGCAGGACCTGCTGTGTAAACGCTCGACATGCTGGACGCAATTCTGGTAATTAGGAATATTCCAAGGACAAAATGCGGCCAAGGTGAGTCACGATCAAAATATGGGAGCATGCCCTTGGGAGCTGTGGCCAGGGACTTGGGGCCCAGATCCCGCGAAATCGGCGCTATGCGGCGCGCTATGTGAGCGCCGTGCCCCACTTCGCCCGCCCTCGTCCGCTGCAACAGCCTCCAAACCGCACGGTTTTCTTTCTGTCGACTTCCACGAGAACTTCCACGACAGCCTCCACGACAGCCTCCTCCTACAGACTGCCTCTTTCAACAAGAACCTCTTTACTGGCCTCGCTTCGCTCGATCTCGGCACTCTCTCTTCCTGTCATTAGCCTTGCTTCGCTCGACAACCTCCCACCCTCCACCATGTCCACCCACTACCTCACGCTGTCGTGCCCCGACAAGCCGGGCATTGTCCACGCAGTCACCGGCATCCTGGCTGCGCACAACCTCAACATCCTCGACCTGCAAACAGTTCTCCGACCGCGACTCCGAGACCTTTTTCATGCGCGTGCACTTCGGCCCCTCCGAGACCGAGTCGACTGCGTTCCTGGGCGAGCCCTTTGACAAGCTGGCTCAGGAGTTCTCCATGAAGTACGACATCCGGCCCGTCAACCAGAAAATGCGCATCCTCATCATGGTCTCCAAGATTGGCCACTGCCTCAACGACCTGCTGTTCCGTGTCAAGACGGGCCAGCTGCGCGCCGATGTGCCCCTCGTTGTCTCCAACCACCCCGACTTCAAGGACCTTGTCCAGTCGTACGGCATTGAGTTTGTGCACCTGCCCGTCACCAAGGACACCAAGGCGGCCCAGGAGGCCCAGATTCTCGAGCTCGCCGCGAAGCACAACGTTGAGCTCATTGTGCTGGCGCGCTACATGCAGGTCCTGTCGCCCACGCTCTGCACCGCCATGTCCGGCCGCATCATCAACATCCACCACTCCTTTTTGCCCAGCTTCAAGGGCGCCAAGCCCTACCACCAGGCCTTTGACCGCGGTGTCAAGATTATCGGCGCCACGGCGCACTTTGTCACGGCTGATCTGGACGAGGCGCCCGATTATTGAGCAGGACGTTGCCCGAGTCGATCACAGCATGAGCGCCAAGTCGCTCGTCGATGTCGCTCCAACGTCGAGAGCCGCGTGCTGGCGGCAGCTGTCACGCGCTATTCCGAAGGCAAGGTGTTCCTCAACGGCACCAAGACGGTCGTCTTCAACTAGGCGAGGGTGTCAGTACCGCAGTTGGGTCAGCATTGTGCGGTTGTGTGGTTGTGTTGGCGTTGACTTTTTATTTTGGGGTTTTCTAGTTTGGCAAAAGTGAATCTAAAAGCGTTGCTCCGTCCATCCATATTCCATCTCCAATAAATAGAAACAAACGCATCCATGAGAATGTTTGTGACTTGGACAAAATATAGAAATATGTAGAAATATATAAATGATAAACAAGTTTTTAAAACATTTATATTTTGTATTTTTTTTTTTTTTGAAAACCAAATCCATATTTGTTACACACGGCCAAAAAAATAATAGAAGGAAAAATACAAAAGGACACAAAAAAAAAGAAGAGAAATAAACGGAAACTTCAATATATTTAAGCTAGTTTCATCACTTATCCGTTTTAATTCGCAACCTGTATGTTGCATTCCACGCTGTAATACACAGTGACGTCGGCCGGCCTCGGCGTAATATTGCCAAAGGACTTTGCGGAGTCACTGCACGGGCGCACACAAAATCTTGTACAACTGCAGAGCAACCGGTTCGTCACAAAGCCAATCCTGCCATTTCAATCAATTCATCTGCCGCGACCGCCGGCCTCTTGGCAATTTGGCTGCCTTGAAGTGGCTTTTAGCGTCTTGCGTGTTGTGTAATCGTCATAGTCCATACGTGCCCTGCACCCCAAGCTACAGCACACCAACCACAGTAATACCCAGCACTGACAAGGCTTAAAAGCATGTAACTCCCACTTTCTCCAACCCACGACATCTCGACTTCAGCTGCAGCATCACCGTGAGCAACAAACCCGTCCACGACTCCGGCCCGCCGCCACCACCCACCGCCATGCCCGACCGCTGGACCATTTCCGCGCCCGCGCCCTTCCACCGCGCCGGCAGCTACCTGCATCGTGCTGGCTCTGCTGCTGCGTATCCTTTGGTGGGCATCTACTACTTTGTCCGCCACCGCAAGCTCCACCCGCTCTTCACCGGACGCCTGCTGCCGCTCGCCCTGATCTCGTTCCTGGTCTATCTCATCCTGTTCGCCTTTGCCTTCCTGCCACAGTTTGCGTTCTTGGCCATCTTCCACGGCTGGGCGCCTGGATCAACACGCTGTTCCTCGTGCTGGGCGAGGGGCTTGTCATCACGCAAGGCCTGTTCGAGGGCTTCTTTGTCGACGAGGCGCGTGTCGACGTCTTTGACGCCACCCTCATCAACAAGGGCTACGAAGACCTCATTGCGCCCCACCGCATCCTCCATGCCGAGTCCGAGTTCCCCAACAGCTCCGTGCGACGCCTGGGCAAGCCCACCGTGTCCGCTTGCCTACCAGCCGTGGAGCATTGTCCAGATCGTCGAGCTGATTGTCTGCCTGCCACTCAACCTGATCCCCGTCGTGGGCACGCCGGCCTTTATTCTGATCACAGGCTCACGCCTCGGCCGCCTGTCGCAGTACCGCTGGTACAAATTGCGCGGCCTGACGCGCAAGGAACGTAAGACCGAGATTAGCCGCCGTGGCTGGGACTACCTCTGGTTCGGCACTGTGGCCATGCTGCTTCGAGCTCGTGCCCGTGCTGTCCTTTTCTTTTTGCTGACGTCCGCTGCCGGGTCTGCCCTGTGGGCGGCCGATATGGAGGGCGAGCGGCGCCTCGCAGAGGGCGAAGAGGGTGTTGTTGCCGGTCCTGATGGCGGCCATGCCAGCAACCTTGGAGGTGATGCTGGGCTCGTGGACGACGAGCCACCACACTACGAGGACAACCCAGTTTGAGATTTGGGATCGTTATTATTTGGCATAGCCTTGTCTTTCACATCTGAATACAATGGACGTTTTTTTATTCGATTACTTCTGCTTTTTGGTGCCATCCTGTTCAAGATCGCCTGATGTCTAACACCGCACCTTCTGCTTGCCGTCGCCTGCCAGTCTTCTCTGGCAGGAACCGCGGACTGTTTGCTCCTTGCTAGGCAGTGAAGAACGTACGAATGCCATTTTGAAGATGGATGGCGCCTTCCAAATTTCGGATGGCCACCTGCGTATTGCACGATGCGGCGTGTTCGTGCCCCTCCTTGTGAGCGCGTTCCTTCCAATGTGATCTTGATACCGCGATGTTGGCCCTCGTTCTTCCCAATGTGGTAATTTCGTCACCGTACACACGCTTTACACGCTTTGGCGCGTCTGACTCGGACGCGCCTGCCCAACTTACACAGTCGTGCCTGTAGAGGAGACGTGTTTCCCCTTTTCTCTCCCGTCCTGTTGAATTTTTGTTCCCCCTTTCTCTCCTCTCCTCTTCTCACCCCCCAATCTCTTCCCATATTCTCCTCAACTATTTCCCTTTCGTCTCGTTGAGCGAGCGGCTTTCCCTTCAACATCTCATTCTCTATCTCCTCTTCCTCGTCATAGATCGAATCTCCTGCCACACCCTCTCAAGTATTTAGAAAGAGGCCCACCCAAAATGCATCTCAAGCTGCATCTCGCTGCTTTTGCAGCAACAGTTATGCTCCCAATTGCACTCAGTGTGCCCTTCAGGTTCGTCTTTCGTCTCTCCTTTGTTGCCTGTCTTATCTGGCCTTCCTACAAACGTGTGCTGACGGCTCCCCATAAGGACAGCCAGGACAGCTCGGTGAGCTCAGCTGCTTCTGCTGGCTCCAGCACCTATTTCTACAGCTCTTTCTGCTTCTGAGAATTCTGCTTCCGGGAGCACCGCATCGGGACCCATGTCGATGTCCGTGTCCCATGGATCTGGCTCCTGGTCTTCTTTCCCCACAAGCGTGTCATCTGTCTCTGCCAGTTCTGCAGCCCTACATCTCGAGCGGACCTGAGCCTTCGGTCACAGTTGTTGTAGAGACTTTCACTATTCCTCTGCCCCAGACTACTGGTAACTCTGAGCGTGTTCTTCTACCACGGTGTCACTTCCTACCCTGACCACTGTTGTGGCAACTGCTACTGTCCCTTTGAACTCAAGCTCTACTGCCCTTGTGCATACTTTCACCATAAACAGAGAGTGCCCTGCACTCCTCTCTTGCATCGCCGTTCTCGTCCATGTCAATCTCGGAGGAGACATCCTACTCCTCGGTCGCATCCAAGTCCCTCAAGTCAGCGGCCTCACAAGAGAGCGTGCTACGGTCCATCTTCTCTGAGATAGGCAGCTCCAACAGTGGTCTTGGGCCAGACCTGCCGCACGCAAAGGCATCCACTCAACCTGGTGCTGAGGAGGTGCCCTTGTCCATGATTACAGCTACCTTTTACACTCACCGTGCCGACAACCACAAGTGAGCCGTTTTGGCCCATTTTCCCTACCCACTCGGGTCCGATGATCACGGACAAGTTCACGATTACGCTTCCCCCACCGCCCAAGACGTCCCCTGCAAGCACAGAGACAGTCTCCACATGCACTTCTTCCACGGTGGACTGGACAAGCGAAGAGCCTTGCACATCATCTACGAACACAACTTCGTGTGAGGAGACGTCCAGTTCGACGTCGTCTGACAATGGTGTACGGACGTACACACTGACCACTGAGGTCACCATTTCACTGGGCCCAAGACCACTTCGTGTGCCAATGACACCGCCACATTTGTACCATCCGGCTCCGATGCCATCACCGTGACTTACACTCTTCCAGGAGGGCCCGGTCGTGCATCGCAGACTGTGACAATCACAACACTTCGCCCGCAGCCAACAACCATCACGCCTGGCGGCTCCTCGTCCTTCCTGCCATCTGCTTCTTCCTCTGGAATCTGGTCAGTTGGCAACTCCACTACCTCAGGGCCCACTGGCACCGGCACCGGCACAGGCAGTGCACGGCCGACTTCTTCAGGCTTTTCATGGTCGATCAGCGGCAATCAGACAACTTTTCACTCTTCGGCTCCTGGCACTGGAACGACTGCAGTAGCTTCATCAACTGACCATGTCGTTCCTCCCCTGGTATTGTTGTCATCACTGAAACTAGGACATACACCCAGGTGCATACAACCACCACATCATATGTTGCCTCGACCGGGCTCGGTGCTCATCCTCACGCCAACATGACCACTGTCGCCGGCACAAGTGCTGCAATTCCTACGGGCTCTGGCCCGCACCCTCTTGCCAACGCAACTGTGAGCCACGGTCATGATATGCCCATGCCTACACACAGCGTACATGTCGTCCGCAATATACGCAGAGAAGCCGAATGTGAGCGCGGGACCAATAGTGGCCGTGTCATCCTCAATGTAAGTCCTATACCCATCTTCTCTTTGTGGTTTGATTGTTTCCTGGACAGAAAAAAGGAGCTAATGTGTCCTCCCCCCAGTTCGACAATGTAACAATCGAGACGGACAGGGAGCGCTCTGTCCCTGCTACAAATGGATTTGCCAACCCTGATCAAGGAATACGCTTCAGTGGCGGGTTCGAGCGTGTCGTCTATTCATCTTCCGCTCTTTTTGTTCCCTCATCACAGCCGGCAATGTTGCGGTACAACCAGATGGCTGGAAGCATTGCTAAAGTCACAGCGGCAAACAGCTGTTCTCGCTTTAGCCTTGTGTCGTGGAATCTTGGCTGTGACTCAACCGACGCCCCCTGCCGCTTCAACATCACGGGTCTTCGTCGCGTCGGCAGCGGAGAAGTTGTGTCCGGCTCAAAGGTTGTCGAGATCCCGCAAGTGAGCAAGGCATCTGGCAACACACTGCAGCCGGTAGTTTTTGGCATGGACAGCTTCTCAAATTTGTCGTCCTTTACCGTGCAACTCGAGGTGGATGGCAGCCGCGTCGCCTCGTGGTGGTCGGATGACCTCAGCGTTGCCCCCGTCTGCAGTGGCGTGGCCCTGTGCACAGAGTTGCGGGCCAGGGATGTTGACCGAGTGGTCGACAAGGCAGCGCCCTTCTGGCACCGGATGGGCCGAGTGGAGTACTAGCTGACAGAACAGTACCTCCATGGATTTGTCCCATACGCAGTGCCAATGGACGCATCAAGCATGTGCTGGATTGCACCCCTTGCATTTTATTTTAATGATTGCTGGTTTCTGATTTTCGCTTGCGGGCTAATTTCCAGTCATTTCTTCGTTGTTTGATTCATACAAGCATGGATGGGTTACTGGTCATCGTGATGCTAGGTGGCCGAAAGAGGGCCGACTGGCCGTGAAGGCTACCAAGAAGAACGGTGATGCTCGGTTGTTTATTGTTGTTCGGCGGTTGTATGTTGAGGACATTTGTCATTTGTTTGTTGCCGACTCTTGTTGTTGGTGTGTAATTATCCACATCGTTAATAGACTATGCCGTTTGAGAGCCACAAGAAACTTGATCACGAAGAAGGTGGAGTGTTGCGTGACCTCTGGGCAGTGAAAGGTAACCTGCTGTTGTATCGATCTCCTCGGAAATGCAGAGTCCAGATGGCTTCTGATATTTTCTTCTTGGGCATCTTGTCTTGGGTCACGACGCACTAATGCGTCGTATGCCTTCGTAATACGGGTTGCAGGTAGCGGCCCTAGGGCTGGAGGGACGGGGAAAGCTCACCCGGCGCGGAAGGGGATGTCAACTGGCGCATCCGACTTCGGCTAACGGCCGCTAACACAGTGTTCCAGCAACGAGGCCCTGCCAGCTAGCAAACGCCGTTTCCCCCACTGTGTTACAGCGGTGAGTGCCCTGCAGCAGTGACAAACCCCGGGCAATGATGAATGACGGGGGTCTTGCAACCCATGCGGCCGTTGTCGCTCGTGTCTCGATCTGTCATTCCTCGGCAGGCTTTTTGCATCTTCTGGCTAGCGCCGGAAATAAATGCACTGATCACCAAACCACAGGCGCTGTAAAACAAATTTAGTGGTCACTATGGAGCTATTCCCGTCTTTTCTTCTCCAAGATCTCGCGTCTTTCTGAAAGAGCGAGGTTCGCCAGAGCAGTGCGCTTTTTCTGCCATTTTTTTTTTTTTTTGTGGATGACCTTTCAACCTTCTTTCTCCAGAGAAAGAAAAAAGTAAGGAAGTAGAGAAAAAGTAGACAATGGCAGCAGAAGAAACCAAATTGCAACGAGTAAACCCACAACCATGACAAAGCTTGGCCAATGGCAGGTCAACAAAAGGCATCATTCTACAGGGACAATTCAGACGACGTGAAGCCCCATCCAGACACAAAAAAAGGGCGCTCCTGTGTGCGGCAGTCCCACTCAACGGCCAATCCCTGTCCAGCCACAGCTTTGGCTGATAGGAAGGGACCGACGTAATTTACATGTATTACTTGGCTACGGGGCCTGCTGCGGCCGGCCAGCAGGGAATCTTCTCCCATGCGCCGCGTGAGTCAAGCAGCCCCAAAGAAGGAAAACAGATGGAGTCTGTAGGGTTGCAGGTTGGCATTGACGCCTTGCTCCAGATCCCGTGTTGTACTTCGACAGAACGAGCCAATAATTGCCATAGTCACACGGGTCCTCACATTAACACCTTTGTCCGCCTCGCCCTGGTCTATTTCTACTTCAGCCGTTTGCTTCCCCCTGCTCCGCTCCTGGTCTCCGATCCGATTGGCCTCGGTTCTGCGTGTCCTTCTCCCCTCCCTTTCTGGCACCTCTCGGTTAACCTGCTCTTAATCCCCAGACACTGGTTGGCATTGACGCCTTGCTCCAGATCCCGAGCCCTTTCTATCTCGCCCCAACCCATATTGCTTTCTTATCGTCAACTGATCTTGTCCCCTTCTCGCCCTAGCGACCATATCCGTACATCCAGCATCCACTTCTCCACAGCAGAGGCGGTCAAGTTTCTTTTAGAAAAAAGGCACAGAAACAGATACAGAAACAAACAAAACACAAACATAAGAGAAGTAAAGAGGAACGTGGCCAAATTGCTGTGAGCAAGCCTGTGAACTACACAGCTAGCAAACAGGAGTGTGGCAAAACATCTATGAGCACAATACGGAACAGAAAGCTGGCACAGAGGCCCACGCCCAACAGCAGCTTCCCACGCCCTTGTTACGCAGCCGATTCAGACAACCTCGACACGAACGGCCGGCAGACTCGAAAAATCCGGGGAAGTTTGTCTACGTCGGATCGACCTGCCTGTTTTCTCCTGGCCTACGAGTAGTCACTGGACCGGTTTTATTAATAATTGCCGTCCTCCTGTTCTGCCTTCAAAGCCTGTTGACGGGTGGTATTCTAATCACTACCTGCTCCACGCCGTCACCGCCCGGTTTTTCTATCCTCCCCCGTCGCATTTGGCATTTTTGCCAACCCACCCACACGTTTCTCTCCTGGCTAGCGGCGGCCCTTGGCGAGAGCTTACAGGGGCGACTTCGGCCATGCCTTTTTTTTACAAAACAAAGTGGATTCCAACTTTCATGTTTGACTCAACCCTTTTCCTGTCCATGTCCAAGGGCTGCAACGAGGTTTTTTATTGCCCTTCTTAATTAGACGAACGGGATCTCTTTCCCGCAACCGAATTAAACTCTTGTCCCGCGTCCCAATCACACGTTCTCCCAATCACACGTTCCCCAACATTTCTCCAACTCCAGCACCCCAACTGCGGCACATCTAGAACCAACACATTACGCCATACGAACAGATGTCTCGACCAACTGGCAGCCAAGGCGGCCTGGGCCGGATACGGGATGGTGCCCAGCAGGCCGGCAGCGAAAAGGACACAATCACGGTCTCTTCGTCCAGCACAAACCGCGATGAGCCGTCAGAAAAGCAGAGGTCTGACTTGAACGAGAAGGAGCAGGACAACGAGGACGAGTACGTCGAAGAAGAAGAGATTGAGGACCCGTCGATACGTGGGCCTGCTGGTGCAGATGGCGATTTGGAAGAGGCCGGAGCAGCAACAGTCTCCGGCAACGGCAAGCAACCGGAAGGCGGAGGCGGCATGCTCGCACGAGTCCTGTCCCGGACCAGCACCACACGTACCAAACACTTTGATCCTGGCCCGCCTCCCGATGGCGGCTGGCAGGCGTGGGTTGCGGCCGGCTGTACCCACCTCGTCATCATGGACACCTGGGGTGTGATCAACTCTTTTGGCTCCTTCCAGACGTACTACACCACGCTGCTGGACAAGGATCCTTCAGATGTAGCTTGGATCGGCAGCTTCCAGATCTTCCTGCTGTTTTTTATTGGCACCTTTACCGGCCGTTTGACCGACGCCGGCTACTTTAAGCACCTACTTATCGCAGGCTCGATCCTCCAGCTGGTTGGCATCTTTACGACGGCACAGGCCACGCAGTACTGGCAGATTTTCTTGTCACAGGGTGTCGTCATGGGCCTCGGCAACGGCTGCCTCTTCTGCCCTTCTCTGGCCACGCTGAGCACCTATTTCTCCAAAAGGCGATCGCTTGCCATTGGCATTGCGGCCGCGGGCAGCGCCACGGGAGGTCTCGTTTTCCCATCCATCGTCCGGCAACTGCTCCCGACCGTCGGCTTTCCCTGGACCATGCGTGTCATTGGCTTCGTCCAGCTCGTTACCTTGGCCGTTGTCAGCATCGGCCTGCGCACCCGCCTGCCGCCCCGACGGTCTGGCAAGGTTGTCGAGTGGTCTGCCTTTCGCGAGCCCGAGTATGCCTTCTACGCAGCCGGCAGCTTTTTCGTAAGCTCTCTTTCCCTCCTTCTCCCTGCTGTTGTTTGACAAAACAAATGCTAACACACATTCTAGTGCTTCTGGTCTGTCTACATTGTCTTCTTTTATATTGCGTCCTTCAGCCGCGACATCATCGGCTTGTCTTACACCGACTCGCTCAACCTGCTACTGGTTGTCAACGGCGTCGGTGCCATTGGCCGGCTGCTGCCCAACTACATTGCCGACCTCGTTGGTTCCATAAACATGTTTGCTGTATTTGGCCTGTATGCCGGTATTGCTGGCCTGTCCTGGATGGCCGTCCACAATGCCACCGGCCTGTACGTCTGGTGTGTGTTCTATGGTATTGCTGCCGGCGGTATTCAATCTCTGTTCCCAGCTGGCCTGACGAGCCTCAACACGCGCGACCTTTCCAAGGCCGGTGTTCGCATTGGCATGGTCTTTACAATCAACAGCATTGCCACTCTGACGGGCCCGCCCGTGGCCGGTGCCTTGATTACTGCAGACAACGGTGGCTACCTTGGCGCACAAATATTTACGGGCACTGTGCTCCTGATTGGTACCTGCTTTATTGTAAGTGCCAAAGTGTCTCTTGGCCGCAGCACTGGTCTGGGCTTGAGAGCAAGAGTGTAGAGATGGAAGAGACGGCGTGGGAAGGAAGGCAAGGAGTCATCATCGTATATACAGCATGTCATGGGATGCGTTATTCATACTGGGCTTCTTCTTACAAGCAGCGTTGCATAATATAACATAATGGGGGCAGAGACATTGTAATATCGAAATTAATAGACACGGGATTGCATACGCATAACAGCAATTTAAAAAAAAAGAATGAGAGAATAAAATTACGTACAGCAGCGGGCGTTCGCTGGTCGTCACCGACCCAGCTACTACTCTGCCGATTACTGGCTTGACTTGGGGAGAGCGAACGGGATCCCGTATTCTACAGTATCTATGGCCGTACGTGAGAGAAATGGTGTGCATTTCTGGCTCAAGTTCCCAGTCGATACCTTACCCAGGCTTTGTTGACTCCACGTTTACCTCCCTAAAAACGAAGCAATGTCAACGAGGCACCTGGTGATACATGAAAAATCCACAAGGGCGAAGCCGTTGTGAACTACATCGACTTCGTCCCGTCTCCTTCATCACAAGTAGCAGATGGAGGCCCTACAACTCGTCGAGGCCATACTGAGTCTACTCAAGGACGAAGCCAGGCACGTCATCCGCGCAATCAACCATGCCTTGAAGGTCATCACGATGCCACGTTGACTCTATCCAAATGCAATACCCTCCACAAGCTCCTGTTCACGCAAAAGTACAGATACCCAATGTTATTTTTTTTTTTTTTTTTGAAAATGTACAATCACAAAAGCCCCGCTGCATAGAAGGGGGAATGACAATGCTCGAATGCTAGAATACACAAGCACAAATAACTTCACTCGCCCAATCGACATCCGGCTGCACAATACTAAGACAATACTTGAGCTTGGCATGGACAACACTGGGGACAAACTTGGGTTGCCAGCTGCCTGGATGCGTGAGACCGCAGAAGATGTACCCGGGTGATGCATTCGGGCAATCTTGCATATGCAGCCCATATTCATGTCGTCCTGCGAGGCACCCTCGCCGGAGGAGTTCATCATTACTAAAACCTGTGAACTGTACTCTCAAGCGTCTCCTCGTCGAGTGTGGCTGTTTTTTAAAGCGGGAGTGCCTCGTGCTTACGATGGATGACAGAGTTGATATTGAAATGAGCGACGTCCTTGAGAAGCTGGAAGCCACAACAGGAAAGATGAAAATACCGCCAATTTCCCCCTCGTGGTCCAGAAAACACAATTGCCAAGGGTGAGTCTAATTACCAAAATGGAGCAAAAATATGACCCATGCATAGTCGAACAAATATGAAGCCTCCCAAGTTCGTGACCGAGTCTGTCCATGCAAGCTGATGTCCGCTTGAACAAATGGCCGCGTAAAACACCATGGGAGGAAATTACATACGACACAAGCAAAATACGGTAAAAGGTGTCTATAGCTGTATTTGTTTGTGAGTGTCTTCTGTATCTTCCGTGTAGACAGTACCAACAATTTCAAATCAGACAGTGACATGAATTAACAAAGAACAGCTTCCACCCTTGATTGTGGCCAGTGAAAAGCCTGCCAATCCTAGAATAGGTAAATAAAACACTGATATAGCTTGCTGTAGGAATTCCGGCGATTGAGCAGGCTGCACGCGTATCCAAATATCGATGTGAGAGCTGCCCTGCTGTACTTGCACATGTTAAGTCCCGAGCAAATGGACGAGCAGTTGATGAGATAATTAATCAAGCCCAACTTCAAAGAGAAGCTGCTTGGTCTACTAGAAGAGGATCTCCTCGGTGAACTACAACATGCATTTTTTGAAATACTGTATCTCGCGTCACCTGCTGCAGCTGGCGAGTCTAAAGATGAGGCATTTATGGAGTGGCAGGCAATAATCAAACGGCCCGTCTTTCAAAGCGTACGGAGTACTGCGCACGGTGTGGTGGAGTCATAAAGTTTGAAAGCATAAATGGAGGCTTCGGTTGTCAGCCAACAGTGGAGAGTAATCAAGACGTGTACATGTACAAAAATAGTACAAAGTAGATTTTGCACATCTGATTCCATATCAGGTTGTATTTATGCCACAGAGCATCACAACGAAGCCGGTTCGGAAGCGCGGCTGATCCATCGTGGCGGTGTGAGTGAGAGACCCCCAGAAGCCCCTTGCCCTTCTTACGTGAGTCTTGCTGTTGTCCATTTACGGTTTACCCCGACTTAAGTACTCAAGTTTCTGTTAACGGAATTGACGAGCGATTTTTTTATAAAAAAGCCGTAAACAATAATTTTCAAACCTTTTTTCTTTCCTCCTTTCCGCCCATTCTTCTCCGACTTGCTTCCTTGTCTGTAATCCCCTTTCCCCACCTAAAAAGCGCAGCCTTCTACAGCACAGCCCCGGCGACTTCCATCAGATTTTAGCGGGTTTCCAAATCAAATAAAGATGCTGATGCCCAATGCTTTAGTCATGGCAGCATGCTGACAGAACGGTTTCCCCAGCAAATTGCAGGTCGTCGTTGGTGATGTGTGGCGGAGACACATAAATATCCCAACAAACCCTGCTGTAATCTAGGGTGCTGCAGAAAGCAATATTTTAAACCTTAACTGGCAAGTATCCCCCCAAAAGACCGAATCTCTCATAACGATGGCGCCTGGTTCCCCGACAACTGCGACTTTGCTTCGTGAATATCTGCAGCAGCACCCGTCCGTGAAGCTCTACGTCCCAGAGGACTCTGATTTCCGCTCCACCAAGGAGTGCTGCATTCTTAAGCCCGAAGTCCAGCCGTTTGCTATCGTCCAGCCTCAGTCGACTGAAGATGTCCAGGCTCTCGTGAGGTTCTGCACTGAGCATGACGTTGACTTTGTCGTTTCGCGCCGGCGGCCACGACTGTGCCGGTCGTTCTCAGGTGCATGGCGCACTGACCATCGACATGCGGGCTTTTCAACTCGGTGGTGGTTGACAAGACCACCCAGACTGTCCGTATCGGAGGCGGTGCTTTTCACCGGGACGTGTCGGCGGAGCTGGAGAAGTTTGGGCTGGTCACCCCTGTTGGCTCTATCGGGAGCGTGGGCTATACTGGCTGGCAACGTTGGGAGGCTACGGTCCTTTCTCGCCCCGCCTGGGTCTTGGAGCTGAATCAGATTCTGAGTGCCCGTCTTGTCAACCCCAAGGGTGAGCTCATTGAGGCGGACGAAGAGCTTCTGACGGGCCTTCGCGGCGGCGGCGGCATTTTTGGTGTTATTGTGGAAGTAACTGTTAAAGCATCACCGTTGAAAGAGGTAGGGGACTCCTTTTCAATTCATCTAGTGCTCTTGGCAGCTGCTAACTGTGATGTTGATAGATTGTCGCTGGCCTGATCGTTGCAGACCGAGTGACCTCAGTGCCAACTGGCAAACCTTTGCCAAGGCCTATCAAACCTGGCGCGAGGATGCGGAGGATGGCCTCCCAGCCGACTTGTATGTCCAGCCGTTTGGCATTGGGTTTCCGGTCTGGGCAGTGTCTTTGCCCTCGGGCTCACGTGGACAGGAGCAGACCAGGTGGAAGCCAACCGCTGGATCGACAAAGTTGCAGAGGCTCTTACCACTGGTACCGGCAAGCCACACATTGTCAAGCAGGTTGCACCGACATCTGTCACTGCTTACGCCGAGCAGAACGAGAAAATGCTCACATACGGCGTATATGGACGTGTGTACTCACTCAGCTCCGGAAATACACCGCCAAGACGGCGGCAATTCTCGCAAAGTACAATGCCTCGCTCCCAGGCCGCGAGAGTGGCATCTCCATCCATGCCTTCGCTCGCCAGCTGCCAATGAATCGTCCGTGTTTGGCGAACGCACTGACCACAGTATGCTCGAGGTGATTGCTCTTGCCAAAGAGAAGGCCCTGGCCGAAGGCCCCGTCGCCGACTGGGCCAAGGCATGCATCAAAGAGCTTCGCGATGAGGACCCAGAGAACATCCTGGAGAGTTCATATGTTTCTCTGGGATCTGACGAGGACTCTGACTACAAGAAAATCTACGGTATCCAGTACGACAAGCTAGTCGCGCTCAAGACCAAGTACGACCCGGACAACGTCTTTAAGTTTGCCGTTCCAAAGGTTGCCCCCAACGTTTGATTTTGTTACATCTCAACGCAAGCAATGTACAGCATGCAATACACATCAATGATGCCATTCTTGGCGATTGGGTTGTAGATTGTACATCAAATTAGATTCAGACATTCTTTTTCTTGAGCGCATCGGCAATAATTGAAAACTTCCACTTCCTCAATGTGATGTACCGCGCCAATTGGCACCCAGAAAGCCAGCACCCACATTGGGCCGCTCAAAAGTGCCCAAGATCATTGTCTCACGAGTGCCTCCGAAGCGCCACGGTCCCCATTCAAGCCAGCCGGGCCCTTTCAGGCACTCACGAACTACGCGCGTTGCATATTCTGACGGAAGCATCCGCTGGCGCTGCCAGCCCCCTGGGCAGGCCGCGCATTAGATCATAGAGCGAGTTTTCCGGCCACGGCGGCGGTGGCGAGCGCTTGCCAAGCTGCGACTGGATAAAGGCCGTGGTGACGTTGAGAACACGGACCCGAAAGGCGCCAGTTCCACGCTCAGTGTCCGGCTGTAAGAGGCCAGTGCTGCTTTCGTCATGGCATACGTTCCCTTGAATGGGAATGGCAAGCTCTCGCCACACGAAGAGATGTTGACCACAAGGCCCCGGGCTGCAATAAGTTGCGGAGCAGTCGGTTCGTGAGGCCAACAACAGATACGACATTCGTCTCGAGAAGGCTGCGAAAGGCTGGCAAGATCACGTCGGCCAGAGGCATCACGTAGGTTGTCCCTGCATTGTTGACAAGAAAGTCTAGCCGGCCGCCGGTTATGGTCGAGATGGACTCTGCAGCCGCCGCCACGCTTGCTTCGTTATTGACGTCGAGCAGAACGGTGTCCAGACCGAGCTTGGCAAGGTCGGTAAGGGCTCGGGGCGACGGGCAGATGCAATCACTCTGCACTCGCGGGCGTGAAACTCACGCGCCAGGGCATTACCGATGCCCCGGGCGAACACCTAATGCGACGATGCGCGTCAGTGGCGGTCTAAATTCCGCTGGGTGAGATACACTGTTGAATGTGCAGGTATTTGCGGTCTAAACTCACCCGGTAATGAAGACGGTCTTTTGTCTTTGTGCCATTGTCCGTTAGCGATTGAAAATAGACTGCTAAACGCTTATCACAGATGTGACAGGACTGGCGTCGTTGGAGTATATTGTTGTCACGTTGTCTTTGCTGATAACTTAGCTGCCATTTGCTAAAATGACGCTGGACGTTGATATCACGTGACGAGAATGTCGTGCCCGGTCCGTTTTTGATTAGTCGTTCCTTCCACTTTCCATTCAACACTGCAAACCTCGTTCATCCGTGGCCAGCATTTAACAAACCGATACCGATGGCCATAATTGTGCTCGTGTCACAAAACATACCGCTACATAAGCCATCCCCATGATGCTTCCCCGAAACAAGCAGCGCTTGTACGTCTGCCTCTACATACGAGGCGGTAGCGTCAAGATGCCTGGTGGCGAGGACAGGTAGGCAACACATCTTCCACGCCAAGGAGAACATGCAGCAACTGCCATACACATGGACCTTTACGGAGGAGGAAACCGGAACGTTGCAGTCATTGAGGCTGTTACTCGAGTCCTGATTGCCAAGATGAGAGACGCCAATGCCGCCGAAAAAGTATTGCGGAGTGTGCCTATACGTGCCGGTCAGGTCGACGGCTGGAATTGTGTGGGTTGGGTGAGAGAAGCCCTTGAGCTGCTTGTAAGTATGACAAGGCGATGGGCAAGTCCGTTATCGACTGGGACAGGGTCAGGGATGCAGCTATGAGGTATTCGCTGCAAAAAATTGAAAGTCATCGGTTTGATGGCAAGTCGGCTGCGTACAAATTCGACCAAGAAAGACACCGACATACGACCTGCTGACGGAGACTGAACTGATACCATAGAAGGACCCGTGCTGGACAATGCTGCACATATTTGTTTTCCCAAACAAATCCGAAGCAACCTGCATTTGTTATCCTCATCCATTCTTGACCTTAACTGTGAATGTCGTCTGGCAAAGAACCGTCTGTTATGGTGCCAGTGTCAATAGAAAAGGATCCGACGAGCTAGGTATGACATATGACAAGCCATGAACCTCCTCCATGGCGAGGAGGCAATCTATTTTTGTGGATGAAGCAGAGCTCGTCTCCGCTGGCCCTGTTGCGTCTCATGATCTTTATATTGAACCAGGGCCTGTGGTATCGTTTGCTGTTAACGATGCATCTATAGTGGGTTGGAGACGCTGGCCTTTGTCTTTATTGAGGTTACCCGCTTCTGCCCCGGACGCTGCCTCATACAAGACTGATATCAGTGAGTCGAAGCGATTTCCAGTGCTGGTATCCCAGCTTTGAGAAAATCTCGTCGTAGGCTCCGCGTCAGAATCAGATCTGGTCCACTCATCCAGCGCTGTGGCTATTAGAGAACACCAATGTACAACAACATGACGTAAGGGGTTTATCCATCGTGAATAAGAGAAAACGGCAATGGCATCAACACTGACGATAAAGAGCTGTCAAAAGCACGCAACTATACTGTTGATTTGTGATAAAAAATGCGGTGTATTGCATGTTTTCTTTTTATATCTGTCCGCTACTCCTAATAACTCTTGGGAAGGCCCAGAACTCTTTGGCCAATATAGTTCTTGATCATCTCGCCACTCACAGGCGCAATACGCGCAATCCACGACTCGCGTTGGTACCGCTCCACGTGGTACTCCTTGGCGTAGCCCATGCCTCCGTGTGACAGGATAGCCCGTTCGCATGCCTTGGCGGTGGCTTCTGCTGCCAGATACTTGGCTGCGTTTGCGTAGGCACCGTCTGTGCTGCCCTCGTCATACATGCGTGCAGCCAGGTAAATCATAAGCCGTGCCGCCTCGAGCTGCATCCAGCACTCGGCCAGGGGATGCTGCAGGCCCTGGTACGAGCCAACGGGCTTGCCAAAAACGACACGTTCGTTGACATAGTTGCATGTCCGTCTTAATGCGGCGTATCCAATACCCAAAGACTCGGCGCCAATCAGAATTCGCTCAGCGTTCATGCCATGCATGATCATGCGAAAGCCCTCGCCCTCTTCGCCGACACGGTCTTCGACAGGGACCTTCCATCCGTCGAAATTTAAAACGTTGGTGTCCACGGCAGCACGGCCCATCTTGGGGATCTCGGCAATATCGACAACACTGCGGTCTAGGTCTGTGTAGAAGAGGGACAGGCCTTGAGTGGGTTTCTTGACTTGGTCGAGCGGTGTCGTCCGCACCAGAATCAAGATCTTCTCCGCCACCTTGGCCGTCGAGATAAAGACCTTACTGCCCTTGAGAATGTAGTGGTCGGCATCAGGCGTGGGCTTTACAGCCAGGGACTGTAACTTTAGCGTGTCCAGGCCCGTGTTGGGCTCCGTTACACCAAAGCATGCACGTTCTTTGCCTGCAATCAACGGCGGCAGCCACCGCTGCTTCTGCTCGTCGGTGCCGAACTTGGCGACCGGCTCGAGGCCGAAAATATTCATGTGCACCGAGGACGCGCCGCCCTGGCCGCACCAGACTCGGCAATCGTCTGCAGCATCACTGCTGCCTCGGAAATACCCAGCTCAGACCCGCGTACACGGCGGGCAGGCAGATGCCCAGCCAGCCGTTCTCGGCCATGTCTTTTGTAAACTCGCTGGGCCATGACTTTTCGTTGTCTCGCTCGAGCCAGTACTCGTCGGGGTAGTTCGCGCATATCTTAGCCACGGCTTCGCGGACCGTCCTCTGGGATTCGGTCCAGTCGGGGAGATTCGTGGGCAGGTAGTCGGTTGCCCGGGCATGTACTGCGCGGCAAAGGCCAGGCTGGAGTTTGTGCCGTAGGATACGTGCTCGTAATGGCTGGAGAGACTGCAGGCGGTGTAATTGTCTAAGGGGCCGCATGGCGGCAAGTGTGGTCTTTTGCATGACAGTTGTTATGGTCTTGGTAGTTGGGTTCAGGGTGATTGACAGACTCATCTCCAATCAAGGCTGTATGCCAGACAGCCTCGACACAAATATTTAAAGATCTTGCAAGACGCCGAGCAACAAGACTCGATCTCTTTGTCGTCCCGAGACTTAACCATCAGTGGCAATTGGAGGTGCTTGGTTAGCTTGTGGGTGCCTAGGTTGTGTTGACGTCGGCTTCCGCTAGCAACAATTCCTTCTAGGGGCCTGGAACTTCAGGGCATCGGCCAAAAATCCGAGCAAGACATCGGCGCCTGTAGCCGGCACTACGCATTCGGCCTGGGTGCAGAACATAGCAAATCTTGCAAGAGGGCCTGGTCATTAGACCGTCGATCCACTGACGGCGCATCGCTTGCATGCACCTGTTCTGCATGGCGGAGTCGGCTTTTTTTTTTTGAAGGGTTCGGACATCCACGCCGCTCCGCCTTGCACGTTATTTGTGTTCGATTTAATATCGAGATGGATTACATGAGATAAAAACTCAGGTATTGGTGTTGTCTGAAGAGTTGTGAATCTGTCCTTTTTTGCACAAATAACGATAACAGTTTATTTAAAGACATAAATAGAATACCTTTTAAGACCCTCATAAAAACTTTTACATCCCGTTATCATTACAAGTTTTTTATTAGATAACAAACACATCCACAAAATGACCTTATTAACAGGAAAAAAATTAAACATAAGCAGCCAGTTGAGCTGCATAACGTCACTGATATTGATGATCGTTCTCACAAGCGCACACCGTCTGTGGCCAAAGCCAGTTCTTCAAATGCTTCATTCGCTACCTGTCATCATATTCATCACTCCCAACATCCAGGACTACTCATACACTTTCTTCTCTGCCATATACTTGGCGTACACGCTCATGTCGTGGCCAAAGACCAGCTTGGCATTAAACAAGCGCTGCATACGCTTGATCATTGTGAGACTGTTGAACCACGCGTTGTGGTCGCGCGCCAAACCACCGTGGGGGTGTGCCAGTTCGTAGTTCTCGGAGATGTGGAACTGGTCGTGGTCCAGATAAACGTGCCGTCCTTGGCCAGGTTGACCTGCATGATGACCAGGCCGGGCGTATGGCCAGGCGAGTGATGCAGTGAGATGCCCTGGTAGATGTCGAGGTGGGCGTCGTTAAACGTGTTCCACTTGAGGCGGTCCAGAATCATGTAGTGGCTGAGGTACACACCAAGATCCGCGCCGGTGGCCACGGCCCAGCACGCGTGCTTAAACTCCTCCTCGTGGACGTAGATGGGCACGTCGGTGTCCAAAAAGTGCTCGAGGCCGCCGGCGTGGTCGAGATGCAGATGGCCGATGATGACGGCCTTGACATCCTTGATGTCGTTGCCCGTCTGCTTGATGGCCTCGGGCAGCTTGTTCTCGACATTGTACTTGGTGCGCGGAAAGACGTCCGTCAGAGGCGCTCCCCACTTGACGTCAATGTCCTCAGCGCAACCTGTCTCGTAGAGAATCAAGCCGACGCCTGGATACTCAATGAGACACGCCAGCAGGACCAGCTCCCGGCGCTTGTTCTCTGGGGTTCTTGTTACTGACGGTGCTGCTGTTGCCACCACGAAGAAGCCACGACTCGTCGCATTCGAGAGTGCCGAGGTTCAGGAAGTGCATCTTGGTGCCCTCGGGGCACTTGAAGGCGGGCACAGCCGCATTTGCAAAGAGAGAAGGGATGTCGTTTGTGGACGCCATGATGGTGGCGTGGGGAGAAGCAATGATGGAATAAAAAAGAGACAGTGAGAAAAAGTGAAAAGAAGTACAATGCACAGGTAGCTAATAAAAGGTAGCTAAATGTCGCGTGTAATGATGGGATGATATGAGAAAGACGAGATTTGCGTAGGAAGTAGGTTTGCCAAATTTGTCGTTTGATATGACAAAGCGCATTATTTATGAGCGCCCCGGGTCGCAAGAGTGCAGCTTCTCCACCCCTCTTCCATTCCTCCTCGCCTTCTCAACCAAGCTTTGTCCCCCCATCCGTCTGCCCGTTTTCCCCGCATTTTCGCGATCAGGGCACGACATATCATGCACTCAACGTGCTGTTGCTTCCTTCGAGAGCAGCTCCCCACCTGCAGCCTACCATCGATACAGCACACTACCACGGAACTAGCGGATTCGGCCAAGACACCGAGCTCCAAAGCGACGCTTCAGGATGCCTGTTAGACTTTTTCCCCACCTGAGTTAACTCGCCGGGTCAAAACACCGAGGTGCGTCTACTGGATGAGGCGACGCGAGATAAGAAGGATGCAATTTGAGTGGCTGCATGCATTAAGGTATAACGATATCTGCCATTGCCTGGGTTCTAGGGCGAACCGCCCTCAAGGGATGTTCTAAAAATTGCCCTCAAAATGGATACGTTGCCTCACTGTGCACTCTTTCTTATCTCAACCATGGATGAAGATATCACGTGGACATTCCTCCACTCCACCCGCTAAGACTGAGACTGGGCTATTCTACTCAAGCAGATTCGGTGTGGTCAGCTTGCTCGGCATGCACCGGCGCCTGCATCTTCTCCGACTCAATGGCACGGTCAAGCTCCTCACGCTGTTCGGCCGTCAGGTGGGTCAAGTGCAGAGCCACCTTGTCACCAAACTTCTCGCTGATCTCCTCGAGGGCCAGGCCCTTAGTCTCGGGGAAGGTGAACCAGATGATGGGAATGTTTATGGCGGTCAGGATGATAAACAGCAGGTAGTACTTCCAGCCAATCGTGGCGAACGCGGTGGCAGCCGGGATGAGGTACGCAACAGTCGACAGGAAGAGGACCGCCAGCGACCAGGCCATGCCCTTGGCACGCAGGTGATTAGGAAATATCTCAGAGCAGTAGACGTATGTCGTGGCGTCGAGACAGCAACCATAGCTGTACGCGTTAGTATGTGTTGACGAGTCCAGGCTACAAAGTTGACAACACCGAAAAGAAAAACGAAAAAAATACTCACAAGGCCACAAATAAGAAGAAGAAGAAGATACCGGCATCGAGACCGGATTTATTGGTTGTACCTGCCTAACGTGGCTGACAGAGCAGCCAGAAGAATGAGGCACACCATGCAGCCGTCATTCCGATGATGATCAGCTTGACGCGGCCCACACGGTCCATGAGCAGCGGAGCTGACGTAGTTGCTACACGTGGCGATGGTCACATAGACAGCAGCCAGCAGAAGGGAGACCGTGTTAGACAGCCCCAAGCCTTCGTACAGGATCACAGAATAATTGTACACACAAGCTGCAAAATTAGAAGCATTAGTAGTCAGGATCGCATGCAGACAAGGTAGTAGGACCGTATAGGGGCAGCGCACTATTGAGGTTGATTCTGTGCCGAACATCGTCATGAAGGCACAGAAGAGGCGTTTGCGGCCAGATGGCGAGCGGAACATGCGTGACCAGGTGGCTTCGTTGGCCCGCTCCAGATCGGCGGCGACCTGGTTCTTCATCACGTAGAACTCCTCGCGGGCAAAGGAGATGCGTGACGTGTCGTTCTTGCTGTCGTGGAGTCGCTCCACAATCGTCCATGCGTCGTCCGAGGCGGCCTCTCATGAGCACTGCAAGGTTAGCAGAAGCCAAAAACATATGATGTACGAGATATAAGAATCGGATGATCACGTGACACTAGGCGCACATTTACCGCTGCCACTAGGCAACTGGTGGAAATGTCTCCATTCTGGCGGAAGGGTTGATCTTTTCCAGTGTCATATATTTTAAACAAATAATGAACAGAATATAGAAACACATGGTCTAACTTACACAGCGGGGAGATTCGGGCAGAAAGGGTGTCAGGCAGAGCAGATCAGGGGCCACAGCACCTGAACGACAGCGGGATAGCGCCACTGGAAGGCTTCGTCGGTCGCAAAGTACGAGGCGTATCCGATCCACGCGCAATGGCGTAGCCACCGACGAGGACGACACCGTGCTGGGACACAAGAAAGCCACGGCTTGCAGGCGGGCGATTCGCTCTGAAACATGGGGATCAGGACCATGAGCACGGCCGGCAGCGAAGCCACCAATGGACACGGCCGGCGAGGAACATGGCCAGATTGCGGGCACCGCCCTGCAGACCACCTGCAAGAATAGCAAGCGGAGTGGCAAACATGAGCGTGCGTTTGCGGCCGAGGCCGTCACAGAGCCAGCCACCGACAAGGGCACCGAAGAAGCCACCGCCAGAAAAGGCGCCGTTGATACCAACCAATGATGGAGTTGGTGTAGGCATACCGATCTGACGTGGGGTCTGAGCTCAGGTTAAAGTACTTGTACCACGACGGCTGGCCGATGGTCGTGGATGTGATGGAGAAGGAGTAGCCATAGGTCAAACTGCCGAGCAGAGGGCGAGAACAATCTAGAAAGTTAGCATCAAATGGCAAGAAAACGCCGTTTTTTGACGCGTTATTGAGGGAACGTACCGCCAGGTTGAAAGCGCTCACGTGGCGCTCCTCTTTTGGTGGTCATGGTTGTTGACTGATGCTCAATGGTAATGACACTGGACAATATTGGTACAAATTGTAGATGGGAGAAAAAAAGGGAGTAAAAATAAATGGCCAAACGGGAAATAAGAAATATTCACAGGATCTAGACCGGGACAGATGCAGGATGACGGGTCCTCTTATACTGGAGTCACGAACAAGACGGCCAATTTGTTGATTCCAGGACATCCGACGTGCAGGGAGGCTTGCATGCCACTTGACGCCCAATGTCAGCCGGAAATGAGGTCCGCAAGCGATGAAGCTGCATTCTAGGCGGACGGGGCAGGATACCTGCTTCCAGAGCAGACGGATCGTCCACTGGCGTTTGCCTGGCGTTGTGTTGGCGCGTCCTGGTGCTCACTTTCTTTTCGCATTTCTTGTGGCGGTGGTTCACCCGTGGGAACAGCCCGGGGAGAAACAAGAGCAGGGTAGTGCTAGCTAAACCCAGTTCTTTGTTTTGATTGTCATTCCGAAACCCTCTTTGTCGGCCGCCAGTGCCGGTGTTCAAAAGTGAGTCGAGTCTTTGCTGACCCTTTCCAGCCAGCACTGATTGGGGATCAAAAGACACGCTAGCGCTCGCCTGGCCCCGTGGGGAGCTGTTTCGTTCGGCAACAAAACACCGATGAGGACCTCCACGAACAACTCCAGGTTTGGCCCCGTGGTTGAAATAGATGCAATTAAATAATTGGCAAAGTATGGTGATTCGGTAGAAACTGAACAGAAGCTTGGCGTAGCTGGCACGGGTGCTGTAGTTCGATCGACATTGGCATGACCTGAAGCAGCACATCGCACCTTTGAAACAAGTATCGACGTCGGTTTTGACTTCCAGTCTCCATACCGCTCATACTTTCAATAATCATTTTATGTCAGCCTCGTGGCTGTATGCCATTCTGGAACGACGTCACAGCGCGTCCAAGTGCCGCCCGTGCAAGGAGCCCTGCGTTCCCTAGGGCTGCAGAGATAGCCAGCAATTGCAATACGTCGGTGAAACGTGGCGCGGCAGAGAATACATACTTGTCATATTGCGTAGTGATGGAAGCTGAACCAGTACAGTGTGAGCTTGCAGATGTTTTTTTCATTCGTGTAGCTGTTGTGCAACAATATGTAACCAATATTACCTCCGCGGCGTTTTTTTTTTTTCTTTTTTTTTTTTTTTTTTTTGTTGCATTTCGCATCGTCTTTGGTGTTCGTGATTATTATGCCGATGTTCATGTTGATCTGAAGACATGGGCGGGTCTTGGCTCTTGTGTAACGAGCGCAGGGGAACGTACTCACCAAACTCGCGGCCCACGCCCCGAACTGCTTCTTGCCACCAAAGGGCACCTGGCAACGTTCATGGTTGCCTGACCAGCAGTTGACGCCCACGACGCCGGCGTCAATGCTGCTCGACAGACGGCAAGAGTCTCGGGTTCAGATCACGTGTGAAAACGCCGTTGGCCATCAGGCCGTACCTCGGTGGTCGTTTGGCAAGGGGCCAGGAACCTCCTCCTCAGTCTCCAAAAGGTCTTTGGACCCACGGCCACTGGGGCAAAAGTACCTTCGTCGGTGTAGGCATCTGGGCACCGTCCTTAGGGGTTTTCAACAAACACTGTGGGGCTGCGACGAAGCAACCAGCCTCGCCGTGGCGGACACCACCCACGCACCAAAGCTTCGGCTCGGTCATTGCCCCGCGCAACCTCAATGCTTGTGACCTCGCGATTCCAAGCGCCGGCCTTGTTGACCAGCGGGCCCAGCGACAGCTGTTGGCATCGGACGGGGTCACCAAGGCCAGCAGCCAGCAAGCCTTCAATCTTGGCAATGTATTTCTGGCATAAATTCGTCGGCAATCGACTTTTGGACATAGAGGCCGCGCTGGCAGCAACGTCACACCTGGCCAGGACCGGGCGAGCAACGCCGTCTGACGGTCCACGTCAGGGCAATTCTTCGAGGTCGGCGGTTCGGGCAAACACACACAGCCGGCTTCTTGCCGCCGCAGCTTCCAGGGTTAAACGCGCTTCAAGGTTGCTCCGTGGCCGAGGGCGATCTGAATCTTGTCGGCCGGATGGCAATAAGCTGCCGGTGAAGCTGATCTTGCGGAATTGCGCAATGTGGCTGGACAGAAGGTCCACCCGTCTCACCCGCCGCCAAGGTCACGACCTGCAAGACACCGGGCGGGAAGCCAGCAGCCTTGAAGAGACGGCCATTGGCCAAGACGTTCCGAGCGGGGACTGCTCCGACGGGCTTGGACTCGATTCATTGACCGTTTGCCGGTGGCCAGGGCAGGTGCAGGCCTTCATGATGAGCGTCGACACGGGTGCGTTGAAGGGGCAGATACCGGCGCACACGCCCAGGGGCTTCCTGGCGCAACCAGCTTTGACGAAGCCATCGTATCGGCCGGGAAGTAGTCGCCCCGGAGCTTGTCGGTCCAGGCCGGCGTAGTACACAGCTGGCCAAAGATGTAGTTTTCTCGCGCGTGGGGATGATGCCACGGGGTTGCCGGTACTGCAGTGTGTCGAGACGCAGCACCTTCTCCAGGTTCGTTGTCCTCTTTCGAGCAGGCTGAAGCACTTGCGCAGGGCAGTCGGTGCGCTGCTTTGCGGCTGAAGCGGCTCCACTCGCCGTTGAAAGGCCTTCTCGGCAGCTGCAACGGCCGCGTCCGATTCCTCGGCGCCAGCAATGGGGATGTGCTCGAAATGACCGAGTCGTCGGTGGGGTTAATCAGCGGGTACGTGCGGCCGACTTGGCGTCGACAAACTCGTTTGTTTATGAAGAGTTTGGTCAGCTCGGCCGGCGAGGGGATTGTGACAGGCATCTTGGGCGGGGTAGTGTGTATGAGGAGGAGGTGACGAGCCGTGCGACAAAGGAGTATAAGAGACGAAAGGATTGTAAGAATACGGGGGACGAGAGAGAAAAAAAAATGGAGGACGGGAGAGAAAGTGGGAAAATGCTGGAACACTCGGAGTTGTTTTGTAAGAAAATCAACAGATGTGAGACACGGCGATAGCGGCGTGAACAATCGACTGGATAGCAGGTGGATAGCAGAGGATAGCCAACTGGATAGCGAGAGGATAGCAATCCGAGGAGGGGACACCACTTATACTTTCAGCGAGTCTAGCGTATTGGGCAGCGTTGCCGCAGCTAGCCGTGGGCTTCTTGAGATCTGGGGCGTGCTTTAGCGTGCTCTGTCTTTTTTTTTTCGTGTTCAGGCGGCCTTAAGCTGGCGGAGTTTGCACCCGAACCTGGCTGGGAAATCCATCATGGGACCCTATCAGACCCCACGGGGCGCCGACAACCGGCCTGTGTGCCGTGGTATGGGCAGTATTTGATTTGCAGACATCTGGCGTAATTCGGCCTCGGTTTTCTTCGTTCTGACTGTCTGTATCCTGACTTTCTTCTTCTTTATCTACTCTAAAGAGCGTTTAACACCGATAGACAACTGCAGACGCCTACTAACGCCTACAAAGTCCTGCAAACTCCTACCTCGCAGCACAACGCCTTGTCCGATACCACCTAACACACACACGCGCGCGCACACACACGCACACGCACACACACAAGATGGCACAAATGCAGGCCGTGATCTACGAGGGGCCGTACAAGAAATGGAGGTCAAGGCCGTGCCCCGGCCGTACGTCGACGCCGAGACGGACGCCATCCTCAAGGTTGAGCTGTCTGCGCTGTGCGGCAGCGACCTGCACATGTACCGCGGCCACCAGAAGACGTCGACGGGCCATATCATGGGCCACGAGTTCATCGCACTGTCGAGCAGCAAGGGCTCTGCCGTCGACGCGCTTCGAGGTCGGCCAACGCGTCATGTCCGTCTTCTCGCCCATGTGCATGCAGTGCTGGAACTGCCAACACGGCTACAGCCAACCGCTGCGTGCACGGCATCTCGTTTGGCAGCGAACGGCTCAACGGTGGCCAGGCCGAGTACGTGCGCGTGCCCTTTTGCCAACAGCACGCTGGAGCACCTGCCCGAGGCCGTGCCCGTCGAGCGCATGCTGCTGATGTTGCGACATCTTTCCCCACGGGCTACTACGGGCGCCAATGCGCGCCATCACTAAGGTGCTGCGCAACACAGACACGGCCGTGGCGGTGGCCCAGACGACCGGCAACGTGCCCGATGTCAAGGGCATCGACAGCGTGCTCTCAACCCGCAGTTTATCAAGCAGAAGCCCGAGGACCTCGTCGTGCTGTGTCTGGGCTGTGGCCCCGTCGGCCTGTGCGCCATCCTGACGGCTGTGACGCTGGTGGGCGCCAAGGGCAACGGTCGTGGCCGTGGACAGCGTGCGGACAGGCTCGACGAGGCCCGCAAGATGGGTGCCAAGACGCTGAACCTGGCACGGGACGACATCGTGGAGGAAGATCAAGAAGCTGACCGACGGCCGTGGTGCGGACGCTGTGGTGGAGAGCGTGGGCAAACAAACCGGCCCTGCGCCTTGCCTACGATGCCATCCGCGTCTGCGGTGCCCTCTCGTCCATTGGTTTCCACCGGCGATCTGCCGTTCACGGCCGCCGAGGCCTACGCCAAGAACATTGAGTATGTGGACTTTCCTTCGTTTCTGATATTTTTTTTTAAAAAAAAAAAAAACTTCGTCTGTTTCTCCCACTGACAGAATAGCATCAACATGGGCCGCGCGGCAGCGAGACCCGTCTTTGCAGAGGCGCTCAAGGTCTTGCGGCCAACCAGGACAAGTTCGACAGCTTCGTGTCCCACAAGATGCCCCTCGCCGAGGCGGCCAAAGGCTACGAGATGTTCGAGAAGCAGCGGCGCGCAAGGTGATCCTGACGCTGTGAACAGTCGGGGTCGCTGGTTTCCCCCAACGCTGGCGATAGCAACTGCCAGCGAATAGATAGCTTAAAAACGGTTTGCGACGGAATCTTTGCGTCTTACAGTATTCCGTACTTGCCGTGAGCCACAGTGACCTGAGGGCCCTGGATATTAGCGCTACGCCCCCCACAGCGTTAGCGAGCCCTGCAGACTCATAAACTTACACGCGATTTCGTGCAGAGCCCGCGACCCACTTAAACTGTCCCCAGACGCCCCAGCTTGGCGTCCCCAAGAAGTTCTCCAGCGAGGTTGGTCAAGCGAGAAGAACAACAGAAAGAAGACAAAAGAAGACAAAAGAAGAAAGAAACCAGATAACACCCGAGGACATAAAGAGGAAAAGGAAATCGGAAAAGGCCGCAGCTCGCTGCCCCCCCTCTCCTCTCCACAGACGACCGATGATATGTGGCAGTTTCTCGTGCGGGGAACCACACCACAGCCAACGGGGAAATGGGGCAGTTGTCACTAGGCCACCAAGCCGCTAACAACCATTCCAGGCACACAGGCTGAGGACGTCTGGAGACGGCGCCGAAGCCCGAAAAACAGGCGGAAAATTTCAGCCGATGCGGGGTTTAGGCTACGGCGGGACGTTGTCTGTCAGTCGCGAGAGCGAGCAGACACGGACGGGGAGACGTCGGGGTGCATGACGGAGGCAAGGGGCACGTACATAAACAAACAAGACAGGCTGCCGGGCAAAGTATTCTAGAACATTGTCTCCCTCTCCTGCTTTATTCTTGCCACCTCGTCTCACCCCCTTTTGGAATATTCCACGTCATCCTCCATCTCCTCACATCCAAGTCGTTTCCAAGATGCCCTCCTCCACGCAGATTGTCCGCAACGACGGACCGTTCCGGGTCTACCTACCTACTCTGAAGATGTCAAGGATCTCACGGCCATCATCACCGGTGCCAACGGCATGTCTGGCTACCACATGGTGCGCGTGCTGGCCGCGGCACCCGAGCGCTGGCGCAAGATCTACTGCCTGTCGCGCCGCCCACCCACCCGCCAACTTCTTCGAGGACCTCGGCGAGGGCGCGAAACTGATTGAGCACATCCCGGTCGATTTCCTCTCAAGCCCCGAGAAGATTGCCGAGTCGCTCAAGGGCCGTGTGGATAAGGTGTAAAGTTTACTTTGTTTCGAAAACAGAATGCACCTAGTGCTAACTCTCCAGGGACTACGTGTTCTTCTTCTCCTACATGCAGCCGCAGCAGGAAGGGCGGCACCCTCAACATGTGGTCCGACGCCGAAGAGCTGGCCAAGATCAACGGTGACCTGATGCGCAACTTCCTGGGCGGCCTCAAGGGCGCGGTCCCTCACGCCCAGGTGCGTTTCCTGCCTGCAGACGGGCGCCAAGCACTACGGCTTCCACATCGGCCCTGCCACCAACCCGTCTTTTGAGAGCGACCCGCGTATCGAGGTTGAGCCCAACTCTACTACCCACAGGAGGACGCCCTGTCAGCCTTCTGCAAGGAGACTGGCTCACCTGGAACGTTGTTCGTCCATCGTACATAATCGGTGCTGTCCGCGACAGTGCACTCAACCACATGGTTGGCCTGGCCATCTACGGTGCCGTCCAGGCCCACCGTGGCCTCCCACTGGCTTTCCCTGGTGACTATGCCGCCTGGGACCGTGAGTACTGCCAGTCGACGGCACTGCTCAACGCCTATCTTGAGGAGTGGCTGTCCTGACTGATGCTGCGGCCAATGAGGCTTTCAACGTCCAGGATGGCACATCCTTTACCTGGGGCCGTTTCTGGCCGTACCTGGCCAACTGGTTCGGCACTACTTGGACGCCTCCTGAGACGGACGAGAGCAAGTACCGCGTCACAGCCTCGCGCTGGCCCAATCCGCCCCGCGGCTACGGTCCCCAGGGCGTGACTCGCACTACTTTCAGTCTGCTCGAGTGGTCTGGCGAGCCCGAGGTCCAGGCTGCCTGGGCTGAGCTGGCCAAGAAGCACGACTTGGCTCTTGACCCGTTCACGGATGTCAACCGTCCTCAGATTTTCAGCATGACCGATTCTGCTGTCATCGGTGGCTGGGCCCTGTCGCTCAGCATGCGCAAGGCGCGTTCTCTGGGCTTCCACGCCACGGCAGACTCGTTTGAGACGGCGTTTAACACCATCCATGACCTGGCACGTCTCAAGGTCGTGCCACCGCCGTCAGCCGCGGCGTTTGAGTAGATGGTTATTCTTACAGTAACAGTAAAAATAATAAAATTGTGGATCCAATAACGAATATATTGTCATAAGTTGACTTGGTACAAATCCAGTCAGAACAGGTCAGTGACACAGGTATATATTGATTTTCAATATTTGTGCCAATGAGACATGAATGCTGTTTTCTTATTCATCTCAAATTTTTGTATTAGTAGAAAAAGAAAAAAAAAAAAAAAAAAAAGAAAAGCAAAAAGGAAAAAGGTAAAAGGGAGAAAAACAATTATTCAAAAATCTAACAAACACAATTACCCCTCAGAAGCACAGTTTCTCTACCAAGCTCTTGTCGCCCACTTGAAACCGTCTACGTACGTATGGCCTGACGTTTTTGAAGAAGAGAATGAAAAAGCTAACACATGATTGGCAGGAGCGTGCTATCTGGGGAAGCGTCGCCAAAAGAGACCTAGCGCGTGTAAGCCACCTACCCCGCACGCAAAGGATCCACTAATGCCCCATTATTTGCGCACTTGACCTCCACTGAATCTGCACCACAGGCCACTCAACGTGCACACTCTGACAGGTTTTGCCTGGAGACTCTCGGATAAAAAGCCGACGTTCCCATTCCTGGAGACAACCCCCATCCCTTCCCCAGACCCCAAGCACAGAGCAACAGCATACGCCATATGGCCATTGCGTCCGGACGCCACCTGCAGAAAAGAGACTTCCCTCAGCATCACCATCACCATGCGCGCCTGCGAACGCTGCCATGCGCGCAAGACAAAATGCGACCGGCGCATGCCATCATGCACATCGTGCACCAAGGGCCAGGTCGCGTGCCAGTACCCGAACAAATGGCGCGACCGCCAGCTGCGCCAAGAATATATGAAATCAATGGAGCGGCGACTGCGGGAGCTGGAAGACGAGAACGCCCGTCTCCGTGACGGCGTGGCCCCGGTGGACACGCCCGGATGACCAACGGGGTCCACGAAACTTCTTCCAATGGCCACGGCATGGATGCCGGCCCTGGCTCCGGCGGGGCCATCACGGACGCCGAGCACGAGGCCGCCTTGGTCATGGCCATGCAGCGGCCGGAACGGACTTTGGTCCACCACGGCTTCTCACTGGCACGCACTTGGCCTCTTGCTTGCATAGTGTTCTCCCAGTCTGATGCCAGCTCGGCCAGCACCGATCTTAAGCCATCACCGTTAGTTCCCCTGTCTATGTGAACCCCCACGTGCAGATACACACACATCCCAAACTAGAGACAGAGGCGAGATAATCAACGTCACCGAGCACATGACAACTCTACAGCGTACTATGATCTCGCGACCATCGGGCTTGCACTCCCGTGCGATCCAACCTAGCCGTCGCTCGACCCTCCGAGGATCTCTGCTTCCCACGACAACAGCCACTTGGCCCGCCACCCACACCGCAAGCCACATCCCCACCGCATCGTGAATCCTCGGCCTCCGCCCCAACGCGTCTTTGCCAAATTCCTCCCATCGCACACCAGGCGAGGCAGGCCCAGTATCTTTGGGCTTTCAAGGCAACTTCGGTTCGATTTGGCCCGTTGCTGGAGGGTACCGACGTCGTGGAGCGACGTCGCTGGTGACGCGATCGCCGATGACAGGGGGCTGAGTGCAGCTGAGTTGATCATAGACTATGCAGTGGGCTAACCATGTGCCTGGGTTGGGTGTCTTTGCCGCCGTAATCCGGAAAATCGACGCGGTCTTACAGCTAACAGGCCTTACGGCGACAGCCCACAGCCTCCGACCAAGGCCACGTCGAGATGGCAACGACCGCACCTGGCCATGCCTCATGCCGGACAGCCCACACCAGCAACTCTCGTCGACGAAGGCCCATTGCAATGCCACTGATCCGAGTACCTCATAACTTCTGCCCCTACTGGCACTTTCGACCTTTCCCCTGTTGCCATCACGCCCCATTGTCTTCCTCAAGATGGTGAGTGAGCCGTATGCAGATCCTCGACGATACCAGCAAGATGGGGCCCAATGCCCTTTGCGTTTGATATTTAGTCGCTGGCCCTCGATGGCCCTGGCCAGCCAAGCGGCAACCTGGGAGTGGGGTGCTGGGCTTTGGCGATGCTGACACGGTCCCACTATTGTGCGGGCATTAGCCCTACGGTCTCGACTCGGTGGCGAGCACTTCGCTGACATCCCGTGCTTTGCCAGGCTCTTCTCTGCTCTACTGCAAAGTACGGCATCCATGCTATCTCTCTGCGCAGGGACACGGTGTCATCGAGCGAGCTGTGGGAGGCAACTGGGACCAGGCCCGACGCAGCTGCAGTTGTCGGAGCTGGGCTGCATCAAACCAGCCTGCAGTAGGGCCAACCGGAAGCAACGCTGCCTGCACGGCTCCAGCAGCTGGTGCGAGCAGTGCCATCATCACCAGGAGCTCCGCTCCGATCATGCAATCCGATCGCCAGCTTTCTGGTGCTACTACACACCTCGGAGACCAGTTAGTCAACATCTTCACTCCGGTCCGCGCCATTGGCTATATCCATGAGCCTCCATGACGATGAATGACGTGCCGCTTGCCACACCCTCGGCCGCAAGACGGAAACGACGACGACATTGGCGCGAGGGAGGCACGCCTTAACTAACGACAGCCAGCTGGTGCCGCGCTTCCGCAGTGAGGCCTGACCTAACGTCTTCCCACGTTCGGCTAGTTTCCTGTCTGTCCTCGCAACCACATTCGTCTACGCGAAGGCTCCTAAGCCTTCGTAATCCGCATCGCTTGCAATCGTACACAAGCCCGCTCAGTGCAGAGACACAGCCACTGCATGAGCGCCTGAGCACAGCGCGCGAGCCATTCTATACCGGTCGCACTTCATGAGTGGCCAACGGGGCATTCTGCAGCAAGCTGAACTTGGCAGGAGCCATCAACAGAGGCTGACCAGCCAACGCCGCTTCGTCATTCTTGCACCCAAGCTGGTACCAAGGACCTTGCTACCATCAGCGCGCTGCTCGGTGCTTGATGCTCTTCCGTCCGTCTACGGCGTTCCCGGCACTGGAAAAAGTCTACGAGACGACAGGCGCACGATGACGACGCCGCCAGGCGGCGGACGGGGGGGGACTTGGCGATACGGGACAAACTGAATTGACCCACTGCTATATTCTCGTGGACATCCTCTCGTTTGGTGTTCTCCAGCCCGGTACGGCGAACTCGCCCTGCGTGCACGGCCCAGTTTCAACTAACTCGTGGCGTGACACTGTATTCTACACTATGTTTTCAATGCTTCCGGCCTTGCCCAATCGTCTTATGCCGTCGGCTGGTTTGCTGGCCAGTCCCGGTAGAAAACGGTGGTGCAGACAGGCGCATCAGGTGGGGAGAGAGACTCTGCTGCCTCCTACGTGCGGTCAGCAAGCAGACGTCACAATCATTCCGCCCTTTAGTGCCCGCACTCGTCTAGACGTGGTTATTGCGAACTTTCTGCGACTGTTCCAACATGACTTGACAGCCATTGTGAGTGCGCTGGACACGATGCCCGCCGCGCCGTAATGTGACATCCTTTGTGCGCGCCTGAGCATGAGTGCCATGCAGGAGCTAGCAGCAGTGAACGACATGGAATCCGGCCAGAAGTCGCATGAATGCGCCCATGGCCTTGGCTGGAAATGAACAGCCTCAAACACCGGCCGCCTTCTCTCCTAACCAGCAGCCAAGCAACTGCACCCACCACAGCCAGCTTGCAACACCAAGCCAGCAGCGAGTTTGCACTGCCGTTTCAACGCGGACCCATTGTACAGGATGGCTATGGGACCCGGAGCGGTGTTGTATGCCCTCGCCTGGCCCTTGTTCGGCCATGTACTGGCATTGCCTATGGAACGACACATTCACGCCGGACCAGTGCCCTGGCCGCAGTTAAACTATTCCTATGGGTGGACCGTTTCAGCGCAGCGTATGTTCCATGTAGATTGTGACGGTGGGGGACGCGGCCCATAAGGTGCCCTTTTTGGTCACCTGCATGATGAGGTTCCCATTTCTGAAACTGTTTTGGCTTTAGAATCATGCATACGATGAATGCACGTTTTAATTTCTTTATGTCATATGCCTTGTGCCTTTTGGTCGTTGTTTATATTGGTGCATTTATGCTATATGCGTTTATGTCTTTTTGTGTTAAGAAAACATCCTATATGGCTCCCATCTTTGGCGCAATTCTTCGATGGCGCTCTCCGACAGCCCGAGAGAGTCGGAAAGCACCTGCGCTGTGTGCTCTCCCAGTCCCGGCGGACCTGACCGTACCGTTGGCTGTGTCTCGCTGAACTTGACTGGCTTATGCCAGAACCTTGATGGTACCCGATACAGCCGGCCTCCTGTGGACTTCCTGACCATATTCCGTGCGACGGCCTGTGGGTGCTTGAAAACCTGCTGCAGGTTATTGACCCGGTCCATATGGCAAGCCGCTTCCAGCAAAGATCTCCTCCCAGTCTTCCGTCTTTTCGCGTCCGAACTGGCCGCAAGAAGGTTGTGCAGTGTCACACGTTCTGAATCCGGGCCGTGTTGGAATACGTAGAGGGGCGATTCAGGCAGCTTCGCAATGTCCGTGTCGCCACAAGCACCTCCAACAGACTTGGCCTCCTTGCCTACACTTTAGCCGGCAAAGAAGCTGAAACTGACGGTCGTTGACGGCACCAATGACAAAAGTAGAGTCCTGCGTTCGGGAAGGACTCATAGGGCACAATGGTCGGGTGTGCCGTGCCCCAGCGCTGTGCCTTCCTTTTCCAGGTTGATCATGACATGCCCACGTTAGCCAGAATACTGACAGTCGTCTCGAAGAGCGATTTGTGTCCACGTGCTGGCCCACGCCACCGTTGCGTCCGGCCTGTTATATCACGTTGGCGGAGGGCCGCGAGAATGGCGCCGTGCATGTACAGTCCCGTGCACATGTCCATGAGGCCAACACCGGGTTTTGTCGGCACGCCATCCGCCTCGCCCGGTAATGTGAAGCAGTCCACCCTCGGCCGCACCAATCACATCGTAGCCAGCGCGATGGGCATACGGTCCCGAGTAGCCATAGCCAGAGATGCTCGCCAGGATCACGGACGGGTTCACTGTCTTAGTGCAGAGTAGCCGAGACCAAGTGGTCCAGTTTCCCGGAATAAATTCTCACACTACAACGTCAGCAGCCGGACAGTCGAGAATAAGGCAGACGAATGTCCGTTTTCAAGCTGGACTCACACAACATCTGCCTGCCGAGCAAGGCGCAGCACAAGCTCCCTCCCCTTGTCGTTCTTCAAGTTTATGGCAATCGACTTTTTATTGCGGTTGATTGTGTTGAAGTAGAGGGACGTCTTCTCGCCGTCTTTCCAGAACTCGGCCTCGCCTTCTCTCTCCATAACCGCGTGTCGTCACCACCCTTGGATGCTCAACCTTGATCACGTCCGCACCGTAGTCCGCAAGGATCTGCGTGCAGAAAGGACCAGCCAACACGCGGGTAAGATCAAGAATTTTCACGCCCGAGAGAGCCCCTGATGGCTGCGTCAGAGGAGCTGTAGCATTGTACCGGCGACGGGTCGTCGAGAAGCGGGCCCGAGGACGAGAGGACGGACAAAAACGCAGGTCGACTTGGTGCCTTTGCCAGCTTGGCCCGGCTCGCGATATCCAGGAAGACATGTCGAGTAGGCGTCTGTGATGTCGGCTGTTTGACAACGAGGATTCAAAAACTGCCGTTAACGTGAGCAACCAATAGACAGTCCTCTTAGCCGAGTTGGAGACTTCCGCAACCGTGCTCTACATATATTGAGTAGCTCGAGTAGTCCATCTCATCAGTAGCCCGCCCCAGGATAACTTGCTCCATATTCAACAGGAACTTATTTGCGAATAGCGGACCCTAGGCATCACGGGTTCAGCTTGCTTTCGCGTCCCCACGCACACACATTGCCGGATAGTCTTCCGTGGTGCATTGATGATCGATGTGGGGATTAGAATCGGATACGGCGCCGAAGGCCGAACCAGGTTGGTGGATCAACCTGCACTAACCTAGCTGGTAGTCTTTGTGGCTGGTGTCCATTGTGGCTAAAGTTGTCTCGCTGACTAATTTGACAATTTTTGAACCAACTGACATCCGGTCTACTCCGTACTCCATACAATGGACGACTTTTGTCGACTACAACATACTCTCGGTACTGTTTGATATCCCTGGCTATGCCAAAGAAAAGTAGGTTGAAGCGGGATGGAAATTGCTCCTCCCTCTACGCATAGCTGTTTTGCTAATAGCCAGAACAATAACACGCCCGAGGTCAGGGCTCTCCTCCGCGAGAATCAACGGAGGGCGAGGTCTCGTCAAAGAAAACTGGTGGCGACATGCAACAACGCTTGTTAGCATACGAAAAGGCAGGTGTCCAGGCTACAGTCGCTATGCAAGTAGCAGCACGAGCAATGGCAGTCGAGAACCAGGGGCTGCGTAACCTCCTTGCCCAACGCGGCGTCACAAATGCCGAGGTTGAAGAGTTTCTTCGGACCAGGCAGGAATCGCAAACAGGCAACCCAGCAGCCATGCATCCGCAATCACCATTGTGCAGTCCTCCTAGACAATATGCCGCCATCTCTACCTCGTCGGCTGGTAACGCACCGTGCGAAAGAGCCGCGTTGCAGCCGAGTCCATCCCAGACAACAATAACCCACCTCGACACACATGTCTTGCGACATTGCTGCCGGCATCGTTGCCGATATACATGGATATGGCGATAGGGATCTAGCACGCTCAGTTATTGGCTGCACCACCTCAAACTGTTCTGTTGAAACGACGCATGGTGTTTATGGTTCTCGATAAGGCAATATGATGGTTCAATGACAAGTACGGCTATGTGTCTGCTATAACGTGTCTGCCATAACCCGTCCTCGCCTTCGCACCCAGTCACCGCCCCTTATTTCCATCCCCATCGCTTCGCGGCCCAGCGCACAAGGTATACAAGGCCCAGTAGCGCCAGCACCTCCACGAGTGGGCCCACTGTCGCAGCAAGCGCTTGGTCGCTGTTCGGCCCAAACGTCGCAACAGCAACTGCAATTGCCAACTCAAAGTTATTGCTTGCCGTTGTGAAGCTCTGGGTCGATGCCAGTGCGTACTCGAAGCCCAGGCGACGGGTCAACCACAGAGTCACAGAAAAAACGACAACAAAGTACACGATTAATGGCGCGGCTATACGTACCACGCTGACAATCTGGTGCACGGCAGCTTGGCCTTTGCGATGCAAACAGAACCAAGATTGTGTACAAAAGACCAATAAGCGACCATGGCGCTGCCCATCGCAAGAACACTCTGTCATACCAGGCAGGCCGGCAAGAGCACGAATAGCGATGCGTGTGAAAACGGCAGCGCCCAGTGGGATTCCAAGAAATACAGCCACGCTGGTTGCAACCACCGAGTACGACACAGCCACGCCGTTTGCATCGTGACCAATGACTCGAATAAATAAGACAGCGAGTGGCGCAAAAAGAACCATTTGCAGCACAGAGTTGATTGCGACAAGAATGGCACAGTATTCCGTGTCGCCTCCCGCCAGCTGGGTCCACACAAGTACCATGGCAATGCAACGACCCAAACCAATGAGAATCAAGCCGGCGCGCAGTTCGCTCTTCTCTGGAAGAAAAGCCCATGCCAGGCGAGCTATGTCCTCGGGTCAGTTTTGCTGTGTGCTCGGCGACGGCGGGTTCGAGAGGACATACCATGAAAAACGGTGCCACAATCCAGTTCATGAATAAACTGAACGCAATCTGGTGCCAGACAGCACGATGCGAAAAGAGTTTGTGCAAGGACTCGTACCGCACTTTGCAGAGAATCGGATACATCATGACAAGAAGGCCAATAGCGATAGGGATTGAAACGCCGACGAGCGTTCCTTTCTGGAGAGCCACTCCAACATGGGGTGCAAAATTACCCAGCAGGGCGCCGACTACCATGTCAATAAGGATCCAGACGGCTAGAAAGCGATCAAGCCAGCCAAGTGACTTGAAGGCAGATGTTGGTGCAGATCGACTTGTTTTGTTTGTTTCATTCCCACTCTTAGTGGACTTTGAGTGGAAGAGTAGCAATGCCGTGGCGGCTTGTGTTTCGTCCATCGTTTATTTCTTCTGTGGGATATTCATGTTTGGCGGGAAGCGGATATGGCCAAGTGCATAAAAGTGAGAAGAGGCCAGTTTTTTAATGGTGCCTTCGCCCTACACGTTAGTGAAACAAAGTGATTAAATGATGGCACAGCTTCAGCAGAAGAATTGTCTGACACAAATCATGTTGACTGGATGTTGATTTAAACTCGACTGCGACTTCATATATAAGGAAGGAGCGGATGAGCGGGCCAGCCAATCATAGCGCGGGAATGACAGGCTCCTGCCGCTTCCGTGTTTACACGACTTGACAGCAAAAACAGCAAGAGTGGCCCACAAAAAAAAGCTATTTCCAACGACATCCCCTCATTTGACTACAGCCGAGTGACAACCATGGCTGCCACGCAAGACTTACACCCGAAGTACCTGGCACGCAGCCTACCCAGACCCTAAGTCTGATGTTGTCTTTGTCTCGCATGAGGATGTTCTGGCCCTCTTGAACGACGCAACGCTCGTCGCTGGCAAGGACTACCTTCTCGTTGATCTCCGTCGCAATATTACCAGGGCGGCGCGATCAAAGGCTCTGTGAACCTGCCGGCACAGAGTCTGTGGCCTATAATCCCGACATACTATACCCTATTCAAGGCAGCAGGCATTTGCAAGGAGATCTTTTACTGTGGTAGACTAAATACCATTTGTCTTCTCTCGTGATACTTAAGTGCACAAGCTGACATGGCCCCCAAGATCTTCTGGTGGACGTGGGTGTCGCGCAGGAGGTTGGTTTAGCAACTACCCTCGCAAGCCAGGATGACAGGGATATGCAGAGTCTCGTGCTGCAGGGCGGAATCAAGAGCTAGACCAAGGCCGGCAAGGAGTACACGGACAATATGCACAAGCACAGTGCGAACGCATGGACATGAACGAACGAGGAACCGAAGAGGATAATTTACCTCAGCAGTGATCCAACTTAAAACCCCTGGCGAGATGATAATTGAATAAAAATTATATAAAAAAAGCCTAGAAAGTCGATAAAAACACAATGAGAAAACACAGCACCAAATACAGGTTAAATCAACAACTCATACCACCTTGTCGCCTTGCGGTCTGGGAACGTCAGCCGCTGCTTCTGCTGCGTTGTTTTCCGCATTTCCGCCAGTTACTGCGTCAACATCTACACTCTTTGCGGTCTTTGAATCCTTCTTGGCCGCCTGTCGAGCCCTCAAGCCACCCTCTTCTTCCAGACCTTGACACGGAAAATTGTAGTAGGTTCGTGATGGTTCCAAACAAGTTGAAAACAAAATAGGCCAGAAAATGCCGTAGTTACGCCAGCGCTGGAGTAGAAAATCTCACGCTGTGCGAGGTAACTGTCGGCACTAGACATGGAACGATACTGGCAGTCGGTAGTGGCATTGGGGTTGTAGAGCTGACCAGGCGCCACTCCAAGAAAGGCGCCATGTATTGGCCGCACGTGGGGTGGCGGACTGAAAAGCTGACCTCGTTGCTCG